>LPNX010539019.1:364335-436835 GCA_001517045.1 Pseudotsuga menziesii | reverse complement strand
TGATCAACAATCCAAATTGATACCTGCAAAACAATCTACAATGCTAAATTTGTATTACAAAACAAACATTTTTTCAAATAAATTAGGCAATTTTGAAGGAGAGTTAGGTTAGTATGAATTATGTTTATATAGAGTTTGATCAAAAATTCGGGTGGGAAAGATGGTTGGGGTGTCATTAATGTTTGAATTCACTCCCAGGATTTTTCTCCAAAGAAGTTTGCATGACTAGGACCTCGACCGAGCTAATACCTCGACCGAGGTCTTAACAAACCCTCGACCGAGGGTTTAACAAACCCTCGGTCGAGGGCTTTACAAACCCTCAGTCGAGGGTTCGTTAAGACCTCGACCGAGGTATTTAAATACCTCGGTCGAGGTTAATACCTCGGTCGAGGGCTTAAGAAAACAGACTTAGCCCACATTCAAACAAATGAAAAATTTCCTGTGCCTTGCAGAGGTGTAAACCCTGCCATTCCTAGCACATAACTGAGCGGAGTTGATACCGATAAATTCACCAACGAATATTCTATCCATTGAGATATCATACAAGCATTTTGGCATTCATATAAAATTTATTTTTTAATTACTTCTAAAACTTATACTTAGAAAACCACACTGCAACTTCGAAGCAGCTCAAAGAAAAATTCGCAGAGTTAAAAATACACAGCCAAAAAATTCTTAAAAATGCACACATCACATATCGACGTGTCCTCTTCAAAAGGGTATCTTTGGTTTTTCAATTTTTGAAAAAATAGAAAAAATTCCTTTACGTGGACAAATATGTGTTTAAAACGATGCTGAAATCGAATGTGGTCACTTTCTAAAAATAATAAATAATTGTATAATGCGAAAAAAATTAACAAGAAAATATGCACATCACACTGCATTTTATGTAGATCATGCTCATATATTTATTTTTTTAAAATTATTAATGCAAGATTGAATTACTCTACGTGGACACGAGCCACTTATTAGCTTCTTCAAATTTTTAAGGTCACACAGTTCATTAAATGCGAAAATTCACACATTAAATGACATCGTAATATTTTTAAAAAAATATCACTATGAAGCCAACATAATATTCTACAATTTAATTTTTTACTGCAAGTCAAAATTTACATGGCATATATGCGTTTTGAGGGCTTCTATCTAGCACATGAGTAAAAAATCAGGTTTTCATCGCCAAATTTGGCCAAAAAGTGTTACCCATCTTCATGGAATCACCCTGTGAGAGAAGCTTTCTGGTTCACCTCTTTGTAAGGTTGAATTTCCCAAAAGAAAGGGCACTGTGTTTGAGTTTAATAGTTTTGGGTATTTTAGAATCCCTAACCCAAAACACTAGCATAGACTAGTGTGTGTCGTCCCTAAAAAGAAAACTTACTAATGTATTTTAATTATCACTGTTCTTTTTAAGGGTTGTTAATTAGTAAGAAAGGTAACAATGTTGAAACTAATGATGTTTTTTACTTGAAAGCAAAAAAACATGGCAAATACGAAAGAGGTTCAAAATAAAAAGATTTAACTTCTCTTTTTCTTTTCAAAGCTAAAAATGCAGGCCACAAATGAAACATCTCTTTTATTTTTCCAAAAAACAGAGATATGAAATTCACCTAAGCCTAATGACACTATATTAGATCCATACAAAGAAAAGACTTGTTATTTTTACTTTTCTCTTAAAAAAAACAAACAAACTATAAACAAGTGCATGCATATGATGTAAAGACAAAGAAAATGAACTTTTGTACTATGTCCACAAAGCAGAACCCTATATTGGCCTTAGGTTTGATAAGACCTCATCTAGAAGGAAGACCTGCATAAGAGACCAAGAAAAACACTTTGACATAAGGAGTCTGACCAAAAAGACTGAAGAAGACAAGGATCCGACAACTCACAAGCATAAAACAAAGCACAAGTTCAAGGGTTAGGAGGATGCATACCTTATAAACTGAAAGTTGATCCAAGCTTTCCCTTTATCCCTCCTTTCCCCCTTCAACTAAGGAATATTAAAAAAAACTTCAAACCCTTCTCAAACCAGTTTGAACACATGTAAGATAATGATAATCAAAGTAACATGAAAACCTAATCAACATGCAATCAAAAATTGAGACACAAATATCTATTGAACAACAATTTGGAAGGGAAGAATGCCATATATTATTAATTGAATGAAATAAGTATAGATATACGTTCTCATTGATCAAATCACCTCACAAAAGCTTCATCTAGATCTCTTGCTTCTCTCCTCTAAGCAATGCACTAGGATAGATAACAACTAGGGTACAAGGTATGGGGATGCGAGACAAAATTTCTTCAGCGTAAGAATCATGTAGGATAAGTCACTTTCATGGTCCCCTCTCCCTTTCTTATATATAAAATGGAGAAGGTAGGATCGAGAAGAAAACAATTATAACAGAAGAAGAAGTTCCAAAACTACCCAAACCACCCTTTTTTCGAGCAATTTTATGCATTTTTTGTCATTTTTGAAGTACATGTAGGTGGACTAAAGGAAAATAGTGTGTTATAGGCTAGTGGATCACTAGAAAACAACATGTTCAAGGTAAAAAATGCACATGCACCATAGGAAGGGGGCGTTTTTTTGTGAAAAAATGTTATTTTTAGCGGTTTTCCAGGGGTTTTCAGGAAACCTTTTGGTCTACAAACTTATTCATTAGCTCCTTACACATCCAATGAGCCATAAAATAGGTGAGAGAATTCTATAGAGATCCCAAATATGTCTATTCCATCCATAAATGTCTTTTGGGTGACTGACAATATCCTTCATGAAGTGTCATCATGCAACCAAACATGTAAGTATCATCACAGACAGAGAAGTCTTGATTTTAGCTATAACAAATGAAACAACATGACGATCAACAGATTTACTCAGTTTGTCTCAGGATCCTAAAGGTGTATCCTAATATACATAATGTATGTGGGAGCTAAAATCTGTAGTAGTGTTTTCTAATGCACAACCGCATGAAAGGGGGCTTCCTATATATTATCAAGTACGTGAAAGAACATTTCTATATAGCATAAAGTACGTGAAAGGTCATTATATATACCAACTAGTATGTGGAATAACCACACAATCCCCAGGATGCAGTGTAGGAAAATAACGACATATCCAAAACTTAAACACGCTAGAACATGTCTCTAACCTAACACACAATCTTGCTAAAAAATTTAACGTAACTAGTGCTTGATTTGATCTTATGCGGTTAAGTGGAAAAGATGAGGTGAATAATTGACTCAAAAAATATGCAATAATGATATGCAAGTCTTTTTATTTTCCTTTCAATTGATTCCCTAGTTAAAGAGAGAGTATGAGGTTCTTTCTTTTTCCCAAGATGCAAAATATAACATGCAAACTGAAACTCTATCAAACGAAATTCTTCAATTTTCAAGACAAGAACAAAAATTCAAGTTCCTTTTGCTTCAATGATAACGAAAAATAGATCTCTAACAAAATGAAGAAAGGATCTAATCAATGTTTCAAAAATAAGCAAAAATACTTCTAACCTCTAACTATGCAAAAAAGATAAAAGTAGTTTTCTTTTTTTCTTTTGATATAAAACTGAGATCTAAACCAAAACAATACTGGCTAAGTCAAATTTCCTTTCTGGAATTTTTTGTAAATATTTCAAATCTAACAAAGAAAATGAAAACTAAGGAATTATCCTTTTCTTTTTCTTTGAATATCAATAATGATCAAAGACCTAATAAAGCAAACAATTATTCTAAAACAAATCACTTATGCCAAAAATGACCATGAAGCCTATACCAACCAAATCTTTAAAAACAACTGTTGGTGGATAAATATACTCAAGCAAACTCAAGGCAGATCTCCCTAGTCCAAGTGGATCTAGTACAAATCAAGTACACAATACGATCTACTTTCCTAGATCAAATAGAAATGCAAGTTAATAGATAGATCACTTACCTAAGGTCTGCAAATCCTTTTCTCTCTTTGTTGGTTCAAGATCCAGAGCCTTCAGATCTTGAGCTGCAAAACCCTATAGAGTGAGTGGAAACAATAAAACCGTACATGCGTATCCAAACATGAATTCATCTAAGCTAACAGTTAAGGAAGAAAGATCTAAACATCATCAACACAATAACATTTATGGAAAGAGATTTGTATTAATGTAATCAAGGAGATACATTGAATTACATAAAGAAGGAAGGTCACAATCTATATTTAACGTTGCAATCTTCCATCCAACAATCCAAGACAAGCCTCAAAAGGATGATGGTAGTCTCCTAATGGGTCAGATATTTCGTCCCAAAGGATGATAGAGATCACCTAGAAATTCCACCAGCATAAGAGTACCATAGTCCTTCCTCCCTCCATAATGGAGAGAGGGTTCAATTTATAAGGATAAAGGGATAGAGTAGGTTGAGGATTAGGAGGAGGGATCTATGGGATCTTCCCCATAGGTTAGGGAACCGAATGCCACCTCACCTAGAAGTTAGGGATGATCCTCCACCTCATCCACCTTCAAGAAGGGCCTCGAAACTTCTCGTTTTTTCCCTCAAAACTTCATCAACGCACTTTGTTGTAAGAGACAAAGCACCGAAACACCTTGCATGAGGGGAAAGAGTTTCACTGATGCACCTTACATGAAGGGAAAGAGTGTCGGTGCACCTTTCCTTAGGAGAAAGAGCGCTAACCAACCTAGAGGGGGAAAAGAGCTAGGGAGAAGTTCAAAATCAATGCACTTTAGCTAGGGAAACTTTAGGGATTAGGCACAAGGTTGACACATGGCTCATGATGACGATATTTTGATGTAACAAAAACTAAAAAATCAGAAGCAAAACCAAGATAGTGAATCAATTTAGAAATAAAATTCAGTAACCAAAAGAAGAGAATTGGGCCAAGAATTCATAAATACTTACAGTGATGAAGTATTCCTGTATACACCAGTGTGGTAGTCCCTAACTAAGGTGGTCTAATCATAGGGAAAGCACAGAGGTGATGCTCTATAAACATGAACAAAGTGTGGTAGTGCCGCTCTATAACCAAAATGAAAGTGCAGTAGCTTACCATAGACACAAGCCAAACATAACCCAGGTGCATTAGGTGTAAGTAATGGTTAGAAAGGGAAAAATTATTAAAATAAGATTAGGTAACTAAATGAGCTAAAGATTCTAGACTAATACTGTATGACCCAGTAATTAAGAAAAGCATATCCAAAGAGAAACAAGGTAAATTTGATAGATCTAAGAGGGAAAAAGGGAAATCAAATTACACACTAAGCAAGTCAAATACTATGGATTTTCTCCCCGACGGAGTCACCAATTTTGTTTCAAGAAACGTTTTCTATGTGGACAAGGACAAATCTCTCTAATCCAAATGGTTTGGATCTAGAGAAAAACACTATACAATATATACACTTTCCTAGATTAATCAAAGCAGAAAAGAAAAATAGATTGCTCACCTTGCAACTATGGTGGTTTCTGCTTGCTTGATGTGATCTTCAATCTCTAGCTGCAAACAACATAGGGAAAACAACTAGAAACACAACTGAAGGCAATATGTAATATTGATTACTCTAAACAAGTGGTCAAGGAAGCAAGTTATAAAGATGTACCACACAATAAATCTTTATGGAAAGAGTATGTATTATTGTATTAATAAGAATACAAAAGGAGAGATTACAACCATTTCCTTGACATTGCAACTTCTTCCCACTAGTCTTTGCCTCAAACATCCAACATTGTCTTTAATGGAAAATGGAAACTCAACTCTAGGAGTATTTCAACAGCATTTGGGTGCTCTATATTTCCTTCCTCAACCATGAGGGGTGAGCTTGTATATATAGGCCAAAGAGGATAGAGGGATTTTAGGATTCAATGGAGAAAGTTAAGGGATCATCCCGAGAGGTTAGGGGTTTTATTGCCACTCATATTGATTTGTTGGAATAAGCCTCCACGAGATTGTTTTCTAGAATCCTCTCGAATATTCTCTTTCTTCCTTTCAACAAGTAGTGTCGCACTTTTCTAAGGAGAAACTTGTGTTAATGAAGGGTGACGCATGTTGCATGAATGCAACTAAAGTTAATGATGCACCTTCTCAGTGTATAGGGTACGTCAACAAGAGTTTGATTCCTATTGTAAACAAGAGAAGTGTACCACTACTGCAAAATTTGAAAACTGAAGGGTAGAACCTCTTTCCTAAGAATTTTGGCACTAAAACTTCAGGGATTAGGGAAAATTCAGAGGCATGTGTTTCATTATCATGGTGATGACAAGATTTTTGTGTAATAGAGAGAGAGAGAGAGAGAGAGAGAGAGAGAGAGAGAGAGAGAGAGAGAGGGGGGGGGGGGGGGAGAGGGAGAGAGGGAGGGGGAGAGGGAGAGAGGGAGGGGGAGAGGGAGAGAGGGAGGGGGAGAGGGAGAGAGGGAGGGGGAGAGGGAGAGAGGGAGGGGGAGAGGGAGAGAGGGAGGGGGAGAGGGAGAGAGGGAGGGGGAGAGGGAGAGAGGGAGGGGGAGAGGGAGAGAGGGAGGGGGAGAGGGAGAGAGGGAGGGGGAGAGGGAGAGAGGGAGGGGGAGAGGGAGAGAGGGAGGGGGAGAGGGAGAGAGGGAGGGGGAGAGGGAGAGAGGGAGGGGGAGAGGGAGAGAGGGAGGGGGAGAGGGAGAGAGGGAGGGGGAGAGGGAGAGAGGGAGGGGGAGAGGGAGAGAGGGAGGGAAATGGAGGAGAGGGATAGGGAGGGGAATGGGGGAGAGGGAGAGGGAGAGAGGGAGAGGGAGGGAGAGAGAGGGAGAGAGAGAGAGAGGGAGGGAGGGAGGGATAGTGATGGAGAGAGAGGAAAAGAGAGAGAGTGAGGGAAAATGAGGGGAAGAGAGAGAGAGAGAGAGGGAGAATGAGGGGAAGAGAGAGAGAGAGAGAGAGAGAGAGAGAGAGGAATGGATGCAAAGAGTACCCTATGGTTTTCTCCATATTGGATACATGCTTGAGTTTCTAGAATGTATAAAATTTCTTTGAGTACAACAAGGGTATAAAAGATGAAGAAGTAGAGTATGATACATATTGGAAAACATGAGAGAGAGAGAGAGATGGTAAAATGATGAAGATAAAACAATAGAAAGAGTACCTAATAGGAGGTACATGATAGAGTTTAAGAGATAGAGAGGGAGAGTGAGAGGGGTGGGGAGAGTGAGAGCGAGAGTGAGCGGGAGAGAGAGAGATGGTAAAAGGATGAAGAGAAAACAATGCAAAGAGTACCTAGAGAGAGGTAAATGACAAAGTTTAATAGATGCAACATGGAAAAAATGAGAGAGAGAGAGAGAGAGAGAGAGAGAGAGAGAGAGAGAGAGAGAGAGAGAGAGAGAGAGATGGTAAAAGGATGAAGATAAAACAATGTAAAGAGTGAGAGGTTAATGATAGAGTTTAAGAGATGCAACATGGATCTTAGAAGTAGATCTTGAATGATATGGAAGGTTGTTCGCTGGTTTTTTGGCACCAATCATATAAGTATGATGCACACCTTTTAGATCTTAGAAAGGTTTTCTAGAGTGGCATACTTGGTGTACACCATTCCTGCATAATGAAAAAAAGTTTCCTTTGAGTTTTGATTTCTTTAGTCAATTTTCTAGTTTGTTTGTAGCCTCAAATATTTGCAGGTGCTTGGCACAAGCCATCAAGGTTGTGCAACATGTGTTTAAGTCATTGTAAGGTTACACCTCATGGAGAGAACCATGATGTAGGGGTTGTGTCCAAGTTCAAATTTTGCACTACATGGACATAGTCACACACCTGAATGAAGTTAGGCAATTGGAAAAGCCATCCCTAGCCATCAGATTGTTACAAGATCGAAGGGTCAATAATGTGTTTTAGTATTCTTTGAAGGCTTTCACAACATACTCCCTGCAAATCTTAGTTTTTCTCTGATTGGGAGGAGATATGATTTGTGTTGTGTCTTAGGTCAACTTAGTTGTTAGGATGATGTAAGGGTTACTGCTCGACCACCATTGGATTGGAAAGATATCAAGAGCCCTTATTAGTATCATGAGATTTTGTTGGAGGTTAGTGGAGTTTCTCACATAAAATCTTTCCCATTGTTAGATTCATAATGATAAATGTTTCACGATGAGGAGGTGATGCCATGGTGACCTACACATGAGAAGATGTTTTTCCTTTGAAAGTGACATCGAAAAAATCATCTAACATCAACATCACTTACCATGAGACATCTATGAAGAATCCATGCCATTGAGCACATATACAAATTAAGCATTTGGCGATTCAAATTTTTAGCAAGTTCAAACAATGGTGTTCTGTTATGATGATCAAGTTTTGATCCTTATGTATAATATGTAATTTGAATATAGAGAATAGGCTTGGAAGGCAATAAGAAACCTTCATAGCTAGTCTAGTGAGTCACTTTAAGTTACTTGCTTGATAAGTTTGCTATAACTCTTCTTTGTAAATACATTATAATTTTTAATAGATCCTCTATTTGAATTCCAAGGGAGGCCTCTTGACCAACCATGGGCATGTGCCCCATTTTGAGTTTGATGGGTGTGTCAGTGTGTGTAACTAGGTGATGGACAACAATACCTACTAATGCGGTGAGTCACTTTAAGTGTTTGTCAAGTTAGTGGGCTATTATGCTCCTTTGTAAATACATGTGATTATTTGTAATAGATATTTTTCTTGAAGCTTGAGTGAGGTTTCTCGACCAAGACTAGGTGTGGGCTCCACATTGAGTTTGTTGAGTATGCATGTGTAATTGCATGATGGGAAACCTTAAAGACGAATATGGAAAATCTCTTTAAGTGACTCGCTAAATTAGTAAACTATCATGATCCTTCATAAACACATTGCTATCATGATCCATTGCTAGCCATGAGAATGTGGGCTAATGAGAAGCAGTGAAGTGATTAGACTTGTATTAATGTTGAGACTTTGGTTCAAATCCCTTGAGTACAATGAAGACCACTAAGCTTAGGCATTGATATAATTATATTAAATAAAGAATATGGGGAGATGAAATAGGGTAACTAGCGAATGCTTCTAAAGTTTTTGAAAATCTTTTAATTTATTTTTCGAGTAGTCTAATACTGTAGCAAATAAACCAAAATTTCATGTACTATCATGAAAAATCTTAAAGATCCATATTTACCTTAAAAGTGTATAAACATTAGAAAATCTTATTAATTTAAAAACAAATCAACCAATCTTTTTAATTAAAAATTCATAAAACTTAAACCATAAACAAAATTTATCTCTTAAATTTTTCCTAAGGCATCCAACCAAATTTTATGCATGTTGAAACTGTAACCACCCAAATTTAATTTTATGCGGTTGAAACATTACCCATTCCACATTAACCAAAGTGCTTGAAAAGAGGTTCTCAATGAAACACTAACTAGCTTTCTTAGATCATAGGAGATAGAAACTTGCAATGTGATTAGACTTCCCCATCAGTTTTTCAAAGTGTTTTGAGAAAATTTTAGTTTGGCATTATGAGAATGGTGAAGTTCTTAAACGCAATTTCTGCATATTTTAAGCTAGATTTCATTAGTGTCAAAATCATCATGGAATGCTGAAGTTTTTAAGGCCAATTTCTGCATATTTTAAGCTGGTTTTCATTAGTGTCAAAATCATGATGTAATTGTCCAACTTCATAAGAAAATGGCCTACATAGCATATTTTAAGCTGGCTTAATGCCATTTAACTTGTTGTAAACCCTTTCATGCCGTTGCAATAAACATGCTTCCTGTTGGATTTTAAGCTACTGCAGCAGTATTAAATGGACTACAATAAACTAAATAATTTTTGTTAGACTTAATAAGAATGCTTATTTAATATGTCCATCTCTTTCACTAGTGTCAAAATCATGATGAAATTGTCCAACTTCATAGGAAAATGGTCTACATAGCATATTTTAAGCTGGCTTAATGCCATTTAGCCTGTTGTAGACCCTTTAATGCTGTTGGAATAGACATGCTACCCGTTGGATTTTAAGCTATTGCACCCGTATTAAATGGACTACAGCAGACTAAATAATTTTTGCCAGACTTGATAGGAATGTGTATTTAATATGGGCATCTATTATGGACTACAGCAGACTAAATAATTTTTGCCAGACTTGATAGGAATGTGTATTTAATATGGGAATCTCTTTATCTATAGGAGCAGTCTAACTAGGGGACTATGTATTTAATATGGGTATCTCTTTCTCTATGAGAGCCCTCTAGGGACGATTTTGACTTTGAGACTGATTTTTAGTTGGGCATCTCTTTCACTAGTGTCAAAATCATGATGAAATTGTCCAACTTCATAGGAAAATGGTCTACATAACATATTTTAAGCTGTCTTAATGCCATTTAGCCTGTTGTAGACCCTTTAATGCCGTTGCAATAGACATGCTACCCCTTGGATTTTACGCTGTTGCACCCGTATTAAATGGACTACAGCAGACTAAATAATTTTTGCCAGACTTAATAGGAATGTGTATTTAATATGGGCATCTCTTTCTCTACAGGAACAGTCTAACTAGGGGACTATGTATTTAATATGGACATCTCTTTCTCTATGGAGCCCTCTAACTAGGGGACGATTTTGACTTTGAGACTATTTTTAGTTAGTAAAGTTAATTCACAAAATCTGTAATTTCTGTTGTTTATTAGACGATTTTCACTGCAAAAATGAAATCACCTGATACAAAACCCTCCTACATCCACGCTCTACAAAATGTAACAGTGTTTTTGCTTGTTTTAAAAATTGTAAATACTAGCCAGTAGCCACATACCAGGGAAAAATCGTCCCCTGTTTGTTTAGACAACTCGTTCTCTATGTCAAGTGATGTTGACCTTTCTTGTTCTAATAAATAAACAAATAGACCGTGTGGGACAGAAATGATGAGAGTATAACATTTTTGAAGGCATTTCTTGTCCTACAAATTATAGAAAGTGGGATACTGGGATCCTCCACGGCAGGTAGGCGGGGAGGCCAGCCGGCCGGCCTTCACAAAGTCACCCGTCCATCAATGTCAATCGGCTCTGAATCGTAATTTTATTCAAAGGAAGCGGCTTATCAGTTATCACATGGAATCCGGCGGGGCCATGATTGCCCACAGGCCCGTCGTCCAATCGAACAGACAAAAATGAAAGAAACTAATGACAGGTCACAACAGAGAGCGGGACCTGCTGGATGACAAATAATTGCAGGCGTTGACAGGACGGCCATTGACGAGACGGTGACATATTTAATGAATGCTTGCTGGTGTCTCTCTCTGCGTTCTCTATTCAACGGCACGCTTTGTCTGCTCGGCCTGCATAATGTCTCATTCTTTTTATTTTATTATGGTAAAGAGTTTTTCTACAGCAAGCTTTTGAAATAAGTTAAAACCTGGTAATGGTTGTTATTGGTATTATCAACCATTTGCTGTTATTTACCTATGAGTGATTAGAGCTAGCTTTTGAAATAAGTTAAAATCTGGTAATGGTTCTTATTGGTATTTGTCAACCATTTGCTGTTATTCACCTATGAGTGATTAGATTTTTTTAGACACCTCCCAGCGCCCTTCCTTGGATGACATATTTGGTTTCTCAATATCTTCTTTATAGATTGGGTTAATCATGTTTTTTTGATGCATCTTGGATACAGTTTTTTTTTTAATGTTCTTGGATACAGTTTTTGTAAACGAGTCAGTTGTTGTACTGTGGGATCAGATTACCATGCTTTGGCTAATCTTTGATACAGATTGTTAAGAGCCAGTCACTTTCTGGCCAGTCTTTTTGCTGATGTAAATGTTACTTTTGATTCACCAAGGAACTACTATTTCTCCTCTGAAAAAAAAATTAAAATCTGGAAAGTTTTTTTTATTGAATTTTTTAAATGGTAAAATTTATCATAATTTAGATTCAATTTCAATTTGTAATAAAGATAGTTATCAAAGATTATTGATAAATATCCATAATAATGTATTAAGTTAGGATGGTTATTAACCAAAAAAAACTGATTACTTAAAATGATTAGTTGATAGGTCATTAGGAAATATAATTTCATTAAGATCTTTTGGTCATTACATTGTTCTTTTAAATAGCATGATTTTAAAGGAACCTAGTAAAAAAATTGAAGAAAATTTTTAAATCTAGAAAAAGAGCTTTTGACTTTCATAATCTGGGTGCATTTAGGATATTTGAGGGGGCTGAATCTATTTATGCATTGAGAAACAGTATTTGAACAACACAAAATTTAGACACACTGTCATTTGTGGTCATCCTTATCTTTTGTGGAATCATATATTTTTTAATACCCTCTAGCCTTAGTCCTATACATGAGACTAAATAGTGCATTTTTCCCATGATCACTTATTCAACATGTTGTTGCTATATTTAAATAACAAGAGTCATCAGGTGGCAATGTCCCAATAGTAGTTGCTTTAAGAAAGAAGCTAAAAAAAATATGATACTTTTTACCACAAAATTGTAATAGATAGAAAAGAAAACTGTTTTACTCCAAAATTACTTAGCTACCAAATTGGTTTCATTACTTGGCCATGGATTTCTCAATCTTTTGTCCGAACAAAGATAGTGAAATCTTGTAACTGCATTCTTTGAGGGTTGCCAGATAATATTGTGTTTGATTCATCCATATTAAAAATACTATCTTCTTGACTATATAGGATTTTAGGTAGCTTTTCTTGAGGTTTTATAAAAATATTATTTTATTTATTTAAAAACATTTAAATTACAAACTTAACTCCATCTAATATACCCTAGTATTGGTTATCTTCAATAACATTTAAATTAAGTAAAATACAAATATGTTTCATTATCATTTTTATTAATAATTTGTTTGTTTATCATTCTCATAGCTTAAAATTCAGCAAGAGATAAATATAAGTTATAAATATAAATGTAAATTGCATCTTTTATATATAAAATATAGTTTTTATATTATAATATTTAAATTCAGATTATAAAATATATAATATAAATTCTCATTTCTTTGGATTTAATCTTATTGATACAATACTCATAATCCTCTTTATAATATGGTTAAATTTTTAAAACAAAATGTTGTCTATTGACTACAATAATGTATTCAATTTGGTAAACTCATAAACAAAAATTATACTTATTAAAATATTAAATCTAAACTTATTAATTTATTCAATTTATTGAATTAATAAACAATATATATTAAAATATTAATTCCAACTTAAACTTAACCTTGGGTCTTTAAAGTAACACAAAGTTATTTTAAAGATTTTATACAATTCTCAACTTATATTAATCAAAATACAAAATATTTTTTAATTAAAAATAAACACATTTTTATTTTTGAAAAAATCTTACAATAAGTTATTCTGTGCTTGTAAAAAGAAAATTATTTCTATTTTAAAAAGAAATCACATAATAGGCCATTTCATGTGGCTTGTAACACCCCGGTTTTGACCCCGTTGCATTAATGTATATGATGTAAATATTATATCGAGTCATGACAAGGAGCTCAAGGTTAAGGCCCTGTCATTGACTAATGTTTGATATATAGGCGATCATGGTTGATGCCTATGGTTTCTGTGCTAAGTCAAGCACATTTGTAAACACCATGTAAATATGAAAATTAATGAAAACCCACAACCAACTATGTCAATGCAATGAATAATGAGATGGGGGCATGATTTTCCTAAGGATAAGGGGGTGGGAATGTTAACCTTGAACCTGTTTGGGGAAAAGCCATGTCTCATGGGGAGAACCCATCAGAACTGTCAACTACCCTCTTTCTTGTCTTCTCTTCTCAACCACTTACGCTGCCGGAAGGTGGTTGAGGTAGTTATTGCTTGGAAGGGGAAGAGTATGGGCAATTTCTAATTGACCAGAGCACCCAGTTTTGGGATGTCATGTTTTTCTTGTAGGAACAAGAAAACACTAGAACCGTATGCCAATTTGACCCATGCGTTCACGTTTTGGGGATTTACTCTCACTTTGGAGAGCTGCGGGACGCGCTGGTTCATTCAGCATTCATCATTGACCACCATCTTCGTTCCCAGAGAAGAGTGACATTGTGATAGTAGCAGAACTCTGCCTGTGTGTATACTTCACGTTCTGCGAGTGTCTAATGACATTGTGATAGCAACGAAGCTCCATCTGTGTGTATCCTTCGTGTTCTATGAGTGTCTTTCCCTTGGAAAGACTGTGATTGCTGTGTTGCAGTGTGCCTTAAACTGCAGAGTGTATGAGACCCTATTACTCATGTTCCAGAGTAAGCCTGTGTTGTAGAGTCTCCCCGTGGTTGTTGTGTTGTGTACCTTGGTTCGGGTTTGAGCTATGTGCAAGACTAGGAATGGGAGAGACGTAGAATATGCTTGATAAACCTAGTGTGGAACCTCATGATAAGATAAGAGTGGCTGGTAAACTTGCTATGCACATCCTGAAGAGCACTGGAAGGGAAGGGGTAGCTTGAGGGACTATGGAACAGAGAAGGGGACACTTCCTTGTGTTGGGTGTGTAGGTAGTAGGGAAGCCAGACTAGATAGGTCTTGTGAAGGTGTTCTTAGCTCTGTAGATAAGCTCACTAGCTTAGCAGTTCTTCCTGCCCATTTCCTTAGAGGCGTGATAAACCCAACTCGAAGGATGGCTTGGATGGTAGACTGATACACCCATCTGTTGGCTTGGTTGTGTCTTGTTGTGCTTGACTTGGTGAGTAACCCTTGGTTGGATAGTATGATAAAACCGATTGCAAATGCTGGCTTGGCTAGTTAGCCTGATAAACCCAGTAGTGAGATGGCTTGACTGTGAACCGTATGATAAACCCATTTGTTGGCTTGACTGATCCTTAAAGGTGAAATATTGGCTTGACTGTGTTCAGTCTGTGAAACCCAACTGTGAGATGGCTTGGTAGAGTGGCCCGTGAAACCCATCTGTTGGGATGTTTTCCCTTACAGCCTGATAAACCCAATGGTGTTGGCTTGGCTCACTGTCATTGCACCTCGATTATGTATGAGTCTGCTAGTGTTCCCTTATTCCTTGAGGAAATCATGCCCAGCTCAGGGGTGGCAGTGGATCTGAGAGAGTAAGGAGCACACTGGCCTATGGTTGGGAGGAACGTTGTAGTGACATAGCTGGTTGCGGGACAAGTTCTGTTCAAGATAAGTGTTCTTTTCTATGTTATTCTCTGCAATTGTATTTCTTGTTTTTCAAATTGCTTGATGGAATGTGATGAACATGTTGCTATGTTGAATTGATGCATTGTTCCTTTGAATAACTACAATTATAGGCATCTAGGTATGTTTTCCCATTAATGCATTTCGAACTAAGTTGCAGGGTGGATTGGCCAGATCGGTAATGGCCTGAATGATCAGATCGATCCAAGAATTCAGTGGAAAAGCTGAGTTTCCTGCTAGAAATTCTCCTTTGCGCAAATTTGTGGGATGCGGGATGTGGAATGTCGTTTCAATGGTTTTGGTTTCTGCAGATTTCCCTTCCGCAACTTCCTCTCCGCAACTTGCGGGATGCAGGATGCGGGATTGCGGTGTCGCGATTTCCATAATTCCCAATCCCGCCATTCAAATCTCTGCATCGTCGATCTTCGCGGGATGATTTTCCGCCGTTGATATGTTTCTGATGCGGGATGTGGGATGTGAGGTTGCAAGTTTTGTAACTTTTAGATCCCACAACTCGGGCTTTCCACACTGTTGATTTTTGTGGGTGGATTCTGAATCGTTGATTTGGTTCCAGTCTGTGAGATTGTTTATGATCGTTGATTTTCATCGCATTTTCTCTCTGCCATCCAATCTCCTCTGAGATATTTCCTTACAGATTGTCGAACTGATCTATGGAAGATGGGAGGGGGCATGACAGTGTTGGAAATATTGAGATGTGGTTCACGACCATGCCCTATGTTTCGATGAGCAGTAAAGGCTCTCGATGAAATTTTAATTCCGCATGATGATGGGGTATGGGTATGTGACAACGTGGTATCAACGGTGCGGGTTGCAGCAATAGGCCTGGATGGTTCGGAAAACAGTCAAGAATACCCTCTAATACCAACTTGTAGTACACTACAGTGTGGTATCTGAGATGCGGGTTGCAGCATTGGGACTAGATAGGTCAGGTGACAGTACGTAAATGGTTTTGATTTTGAATTATTGTGTGTCTAACAAATGGTGTTGATAACATATTTTGCAGAGTCAGTATATTTTGGAAAAAGTAGGTTGTGGTTCAACCATGAGAACCCATGACAGATATGATGCTCGGGACTCCTACGAGCGTGTGCGAGATGCCATGGGGAAAAATGTTCGAGTTGGAAATGATGACATAGAGTCTAATGGAAGGAGATTTTGAGAGATGCCACCAGACATTGCAGCCACCATGAGAAGCCTGATTAAAGCTCAGAAAGAGCAGCATCAATTGAATGTTGCTATGTTGCAGAGTTTGACAGACTTGCAATGAAAGATAGACTCTGGACAGGGTACAGTAAAAACGGAAGGCAGTAAGAGCAGTACCAGAAGAAGAATAAGGACTTCTAGTAGATCATCTGACTCAGAAGAAGCAAGTGGGGATTCAAGCTCTTCTTCTTGTAAGGGAAAGAGAAAGAGGCACCATAAGGATCGCTCTTGGGATGAATTTAAGAAGGCTAAACCTCCTACATTTGATGGTGAGGTAAAAACTGGACATGAAGCTGAAGCTTGGCTTCTTTGGATAAAGAAGTACTTCCAAGTTCAGGATTATTGTAGGAACATGAAGGAAAGGGTTTCCATATTCAATTTGAATGGAAGGGCATCCATTTGGTGGGAGCACTTCAAGCAAGTAAGGAGGATCAGTGAAAGAAGACTTAAGTGGAAACAAACCATGGAAAACAAACAGTTCCAGAAGTATTTCAAGCAGAAATACCTCTCTGATAGGTACTATGATGACAATATCAAAGAATTCCGTGAGCTGAGGTTGGGACAACAAACCATGGAAGAGTATGCGAACAGGTTACTAGAACTGTTGAGATATGTCAGGTACATCAAAGATGAAAAAGTGAAAATTCAGCGTTTCCTGAGTGGATTGCCTCAATATTACAAAGACAAAATCTAGTTTTATGAACCTAGATGTAACGCCCTAGTTTTGACCCCGTTGCATTAGATGTATATGATGTATATATTGTAAATGATCATGGTGTGGAGCTAAAGGCCAAGGCCCCACCACTGATCGGTTATGCTATGTTTTGGATTTAAATGTGTCACCGATGGTATATCGGGGCATGTGGCATATATTATGTCTGTCATCATGTAAATATGCATCTATAATTAATTAAAAGAACCTGACCAGCTACAATTGCGGCAACTAAAATGAGAAGGGGGCATGATTTTCACAAGGATAAGGGTGGGGGAATTGTCAAACCTTGGCCAATAAAGGAAAATACCCATGTCTCTTCTTTCTTTGTCTTACCCAACCACTTTCATTAAAAATTGTTGGTGGTGGTTGAGGCAGTTATTGTCTTTGGGAGTGGGGTGGCAGGACTGTCAGTCCTCACCCACACGCACACTCCACCACGGTTGACTTCATAATGGAAGATAAACCACTGTGATCACTCATGCAGATATTCATTCTCTCCATGCTTGTGCTGAACACTCACGCACTTCCAATTCGCGTCCTCTCTGTAGGTTGTTTGTCCTCACGCAGGGACCATATTGCGTCCATTATCCTCACACACAGGTATTATTCTGTGTTGGACTCACATAGCTAGTTGGGAGCTGTGCGTTTTCACCCACGATCTGCTATGTTTGTTGTGGTCTTCCTTACGTTTTGGGACAGGAGTTTGCTCATTTCACGTACAGTTTGGAAGTCAGTATTTTTCTCTTCCTCGGCGTGGTTTATGTATGTTTTTCCTTACCAATTCGTGGCTGGTACATATGTTTGCCTCTGCCCAGTTGTGAATATGGTTTTATCTTTCCATCCTTGGACCGTGGAAGCTCCTTGGCGACTTCATTGTTTATATTGGGTCGTTGATTTCCCCATGTGGTTGTCTGTGTTTGCCGTGGTCTTCTTTACATTTTGGGGACTATTGTAAATTTGCTTGAGAGTCATTTTGGCCACGACAGGGCCAAGAATGACTCAGGAACTGGCTTTCTTGTCTTAAGCTGGATCAGCTGTTTGATTGCATGTGTGCAATGGTGGGTCTTTGGACTGTGTAGGGAGCAGGGATGGGGCTTGGTTTGCTTGATAAAATTGGTGGCTGGAAACCACACAGACAGAGCTAGAGGGCTGGCCTTCTTCTCCATCACCCCTGAATAGCATTAGAAGGGAATGCAGGGCCTGAGGAACTGTGTAGCAGAGAAGGGACTGATTCCTTGTGTTGGGTGTGTGTGGGTGTCTTAGAGGTCAGGCTAGTTCTAGTGTAGGTGTTCTTGGCTCTGTAATGAGCTCACCAGCTTAGCATTGAGCCTTTCCCCAACTCCTTGATGGCCTGATAAAACCAATTGTGTTGGCTTGGCTATGTTTTGTATATCCTTGCCTATGTGTAAGCCTGCTTGTTCCCTTATTCCTTGGAGAATCATGCATAGCTCGGGGGTGGTAGCGCTGCTGAGAGATTAAGGAGCACGCTGGCCTATGGTTGGGTGGAATGTTGTAGCGACGTAGCTGGTTGCGGATCGACTTCTTCATAAGATAAGTGATCTTGTCCATTTTTACTTCTGCAACCATATTTTCTGTTAATGAATGTTATGATGAACATGTTAAATGAATGCTTGTGTGAATGCATGTTGATTCCGCTGTGCATGATAAATCACTATAGCTGTGTATGAGAAACATTGGCAATTGTGCATGTTTTACTTCAATGCATTGCCTTTCAGCATTTTGTCTCAGAAATTTTATGCATGTACATGTTCATGGGGCTCTTAGCCCGGATGGTTGAAGCCATGGGTCGCGTCCTCTTCGCCGGTTGGAGGGTTGGGGACATGACACTAGAACTCTTGAGGAAGCAATTAGGAAGGTTAAGTATTGCTATGAGAAAAGAAAAGGAAAACCTGATTACCATAAGACATGGAAAGACAAGAAGAATGAGAAGACTAACCAAAGGAAGAAACTTTTTCAAACCTTCTAGCTTCAGGAATCAGCAGAGGCAGCCATCCCATGTTGAAAAGCAGCTAGCTAGAGTGGTGGGAGAAAATCCAAGAGATCCACAACAACATTAGAGAACCACTCCAATGTTGGAGATGTGGAGGACCCCACATGCACAGGAATTGTCCACTTGAGAATGAGAGTGCAAGCCCAGCTTACAATATTCAAGAGGCAGAAACAGTGGGTCAAGTAGCAAGGGCCGTCCATAGGATTTATGCAGAAATGGAGGACCGCTAGCCAGATCACTAGTCAATTGTGGTTGAACTTGCAGATAAGATTGTTGAGCAATTTGTTTCTATCTTGGTTGACACTAGTTCTACTCATGGTTACATTACTCCTAGAGTAGTGGAGATTTGTGCCTTTAAGAAGGTAAAGCATAAACTATCTTGGTTAGTTCAGCTAGCCATTGGGACTAAGAGAAAGGTTAATGAAGTGGTAGATAAGTGTCCATTAGTGATGAATGGATTGGTCACTTGTGTAGATTTGAATGTTCTACCCCTTGGTTCCTATGATGTTCTCATTGGAATGGATTGGTTAGAAGCTCACAGAGTAAAGCTTGATTGTTATAATAAGGCTTTTGAGTGCTTGAATGAAGAAGGAAACTTAAGGATTGTAAAAGGAATTCCAAAGGTGATTTCTGTGAGGCAGGTTTCAACAATGGATTTGAATAAGTTATGTAGGAAAGGTTTCCAGTTATATGCAGCTCATATTTTGGAGGCACCAGAGAATTAAACTCCTAGGTTGGAGGAATTTCATGTATTGTAGAAATTCAGGGATGTGTTTCCTAATGAGATTCCAGGGCTTCCTCCAAAGAGAGACATTGATTTCACAATTGAAATTGTGCCAGGAGCATCACCACTGTCCAGGACACCCTGCAGAATGAGTACACTAGAAATACTAGAGCTGAAGATGCAACTGCAAGAGTTGTTAGAGAAGAAGTATATCAGACCTAGCGTGTCTCCTTGGGGAGCACCAGTTCTGTTTGTAAAGAAGAAATATGGTACACTTAGATTGTGTATCGATTACAGACAATTGAACAAAGTCATAGTAAAAAACAAGTATCCTTTGCCTAGGATTGATGACCTCTTTGATCAACTAAGAGGAGCAAAGGTATTTTCCAAGATTGACTTGAGGTTGGGCTACCATCAGGTAAGAATCAAGGATGAAGACATTCATAAGATAGCCTTCAGAACAAGGTATGGACATTATAAGTTTGTAGTGGTACCATTTTGTCTCACAAATGCACCAGCTACATTTATGTGCCTCATGAATAGTGTCTTCAACACGTATTTGGACAAGTTTGTTCTTGTTTTCCTTAATGACATTCTTGTTTACTCCAAGAATGAGAAAGAACATGAAGAGAATTTGATATTGACATTACAATTTCTTAGGGAGCATTGGTTGTATGCAAAGCTGAGAAAGTGTGACTCCTATAAAGATAGAATTTAGTATTTGGGTCACATTATCTCAGAAGAGGGTATAACTGTGGACCCTGAAAAGATTGAAGCCATTATGAATTGGCCTACTCCAAGAAATGTGACATATATGAGATCTTTTATGGGACTTGCAGGATACTACTGGAGGTTCATTGAAGGATTCTCCAAGGTTGCACATGCCATTTATTCTTTGCAAAAGAAGGGAAAAAAGTTTGAATGGATAGTGAGGTGTGAAGAAAGCTTCCAGCGATTGAAGAATCTTCTCACTAGTGCACTGATTTTTAAAGTTGCAGACCCAACAAAATATTTTGTGGTGTGTACTAATGGATGTGGTCAGGGGCTTGGAGGAGTCCTCATGCAAGAGAACCACTTGATATGTTATGAATCTAGAAAGTTGAAGGATCATGAGAAGAACTATACTACTCATGATATGGAACTTGCAGCCATAGTACATGCTCTCAAGATGTGGAGGCTTTACTTGATGGGAAGAATATTTGAGTTAAGGACAGACCATTGCGGTCTGAAGTATTTATTTGATCAGCTTGCTATAAATGCTAGGAAAGCTAGATGGATGGATTTTTTATGTGAATTTTATTTTGAAATCAAACACATAAAAGGAGAAGAGAATAAGGTAGCTAATGCACTCAGCAAGAAGGTGCAGGAAATGCATGTGGCATCTCTTAGTATTGCCAATCAGATTTGAGGTAGCAGATTGTTAATCATACTATTGGAGATGAGTTGTATGTGCAATTAAAATACAAATTGCAGCAGTGAGGTCTTGAGAAGAGATATGAGGGATATGAATTGGAAGAAGATGGACTTCTTACTTATAAAGGCAGAGTCTATATTCCAAATGTAGTATATTTGAGGAGAATGGTTATGGACGAGATCCATCATGCTCCATATTCTGGTCACCCAGGATATCAGAAGACAATTGCTACAGCTAGAAAGCAGTACTTTTGGCTAGGAATGAAAAAGGACATGGATGAATACATTTCCAAGTGCATGGAATGTCGACAGGTAAATTTTGAGCATCAACACCCTGTAGGTTTGTTGCAACCTTTGCCAGTTCCAGAATGGAAATGGGAATTTATTTCCATGCATTTTATTACAGGATTGCCAATGACTTGGAGACAACATGATTCGATCATGGTTGTGGTGGACAGGTTGACAAAGGCAACAAATTTTATACCGGTTAAGTCTACGCATAAGACTGATGATATTGCAAAGATCTTCATGAAGGAGATTTTCAAATTGCATGGATTTCCTAAGGCAATAGTCTCTGACAGAGATGTCAAGTTCACTTCCAATTTTTGGAAGGGGTTGTTTGCGAATTTGGGTACAAAGCTGATCTTCAACACTGCTCACCATCCTCAGACTGATGGGAAAATGGAGAGAGTTAACCAAGTACTGGAAGACATGCTTCACATGTATGTGATGGACAACCAACCCAGTGGGAAGATTATTTACACTTGGTAGATTTTGCCTATAATAATGGACAGCAGGAATCCTTGGGGATGAGTCCGTATGAAGCTTTGTATGACAAGAGGTGTAGAACACCAGTGACTTGGGATAATCTAGTGAACAGGGTTGTGCTTGGTCTAGAATTTCTCAGGGAAATGGAGCAATAGGTTGTAAAGATTAGGCAAAATCTGAAAGCATTCCAGGATAGATAGAAAAGCTATGCTGATAGGCATAGGGTGAACAGAGAGTTCAGTATTGGGGATCATGTTTACCTCAAAGTGAGGGCAAGGAAACGGTTCCTTGAATCTTGGGAGTTGTGCCAAGCTGTCACCAAGATATTGTGGGCCGTTTGAAGTGCTTGAAAGAATAGGGCCAGTTGCATATAGACTTGCATTGCCTACTAGCACTAGGGCTCATAATGTTTTTCATGTTTCTTTGCTTAAGAAATATATACATGACCCTAACCATGTGGTAAATTGGGATGTGATTCAGGTGGAACCCAAGGGAGAGTTTCGAACCGAACCAATGCGCATCCTCGACAGGAAGGTCACCGTGCTCCGGAACCGATCCATAGGACATGTAAAGGTGCAATAGGAGCACTACGGTCCTAAAGAGGCTACACGGGAGCTGGAGGATGCCATGTGATTGGCACATCCATTTTTGTTCAATTTTTTGGAGCACCGAGGCGATGCCAGGCTAGCATTTTTGTTCAAATTTTGTAAGCACTGAGGACAGTGCTATTGAAGAGGGACAGGAATGTAACACCCTGGTTTTGACCTTGTTGCATTAATGCATATGATGTAAATATTATATCGAGTCATGACAAGGAGCTCAAGGCCAAAGCCTTGTCATCGATTAATGTTTGGTATATAGGCGACCATGGTCGATGCCTATGGTTTATGTGCTAAGTCAAGCACATTTGTAAACACCATGTAAATATGCAAATTAATGAAAACCCACAGCTAGCTATGTTAATGCAATGAATAATGATATGGGGGCATGATTTTCCTAAGGATAAGGGGGTGGGAATGTTAACCTTGAACCTGTTTGGGGAAAATCCATGTGTCATGGGGAGAACCCATCAAAACTGTTAACTACCCTCTTTCTTGTCTTCTCTTCTCAACCATTTACTCTGCCAGAAGGTGGTTGAGGTAGTTATTTCTTGGAAGGGGAAGAGTATGGGAAATTTTGAATTGGGCAGAGCACCCAGTTTTGGATGTCGTGTTTTGCTTACAGAAACAAGAAAACACCAAAATCGTATGCCAGTTTGACCCATGCATTCACGTTTTGGGGATTTACTCTCACTTTGGAGAGCTGCGGGATGCGCTGGTTTATTCAGTATTCATCATTCACACCATCTCCGTTCCCAGAGAAGAGTGACATTGTGATAGCAATGAAACTCTTTCTGTGTGTATACTTCATGTTCTACGAGTGTTTAATGACATTGTGATAGCAGCGAAGCTCCATCTGTGTGTATCCTTCGTGTTCTATAAGTGTCTTTCCCTTGGAAAAAATGTGATTGCTGTGTTGCAATGTGCCTTAAACTACAGAGTGCATGAGACCCTGTTACTCGTGTTCTGGAGTAATCCTGTGTTGTAGAGTCTCCCTATGGTTGTTGTGTTGTGTACCCTAGTTCGGGTTTGAGCTATGTACAAGACTAGGAATGGGAGAGACATAGAATGTGCTTGATAAACCTAGTGTGGAACCTCACAATAAGATAAGAGTGGCTGGTAAACTTGCTATGCACATCCTGAAGAGCACTGGAAGGGAAGGGGTAGCTCGAGGGACTATGGAACAGAGAAGGGGACACTTACTTGTGTTGGGTGTGTATGCAGTAGGGAATCCAGGCCAGATAGGTCTTGTGAAGGTGTTCTTAGCTCTATATATGAGCTCATTGGCTTATCAGTTCTTCCTGCCCATTGCGTTAGAGGCCTGATAAAACCAACTAGAAGGATGGCTTGGATGGTAGCCTAATTAACCCATATGTTGTCTTGGCTGTGTCTTGTTGTGCTTGACCTGGTGAGTAACCCTTGGTTGGATAGTTTGATAAACCCGACTGTGAATGCTGGCTTGGCTAGTTAGCCTGATAAACCCAGTAGTGAGATGGCTTGTTTGTGAACAATTTGATAAACCCATCTGTTGGCTTGACTGTTCCTTAAAGGTGAAATGTTGGCTTGACTGTGTTCAGTCTGTGAAACCAAACTGTGAGATGGCTTGGAAGAGTGGCCTGTGAAACCCATCTATTGGGATTTTTTCCCTTACATCCTGATAAACCCAATGGTGTTGGCTTCGATGAGTGTCATTGCACCTTGTCTATGTATGAGTCTGTTAGTGTTCCCTTATTCCTTGAGGAAATCATGCCTAGCTCGGGGGTGACAATGTTGATGAGAGACTAAGGAGCACATTGGCCTATGGTTGGGAGGAATGTTGTAGTGACATAGCTGGTTATGGGACAAAATCTGTTCAAGATAAGTGTTCTTGTCTATGTTATTCTTTGCAATTGTATTTCTTGTTTTGCGAATTGCTTGATGGAATGTGATGAACATGTTACTATGTTGAATTGATGCATTGTTCCTTTGAATAACTACAATTATAGGCATCTATGTTTTTTTTCCCATCAATCCATTTCGAATTAAGTTGCAAGGTGGATTGGCAAGATCAGTAATGGCCTGAATGATCATATCTATCCAAGAATTCAATGGAAAAGCTGAGTTTCCTGCTAGAAATTCTCCTTTCTGCAAATTTGCGGGATGTGGGATGTGCAATGTCGTTTCAATGGTTTTGGTTTCCATAGATTTCCCTTCTGCAACTTTCGAGATGTGGGATGTGGGATCGCGGTGTCGCAATTTCCATAATTCCCAATCCTGCCATTCAAATCTCCGTGTCATTGATCTTCGTAGGATGATTTTCCATTGTTGATCTGTTTCTGATGTAGGATGTAGGATGCGGGTTGTGGGATGCGAGGTTGCAAGTTTTGTAAGTTTTAGATCCCGTAACTCGGGCTTTCCGCACAGTTGATTTTTGCGGGTGGATTCTGAATCGTTGATTTGGTTCCAGTCTGCGAGATCATTTATGATCATTGATTTCCCTCGCGTTTTCTCTCTGCCGTCCGATCTCCTCTGAGATCTTTCCTTGCAGATTTTTGAACTGATCTATGGAAGACTGGAGGGGGCATGATAGTGTTGGAAATGTTGAGATGTGGTTCATGACCATGCCCTGTGTTTCGATGAGCAGTAAAGGCTCTTGATGAAATTTTAATTCTGCATGATGATGGGGTATGGGTACGTGACATGGCTATTTCTATTTGTTGTTGAATTTGACCACTTATACAAGAAAGACATGCATAATAGTGACTAGAGCATAATCAACGTGACACATACATAATAGTGACTAGTTTCTTCAGCCTTTGAAAAAAAATGTTTCAAAGTGATCAACGAAAATATAAATATATCAAATTATTAAAATAAAAAAGAAAACCAAAAGAAGTGCAGTTCTAGAAAAAATAAAGGGGGAATGATCCATGCAAATATGTTAGAACACTAATCCCATACTTAGAACCTTGGTTTATAACCTTAGTCAATTTCATTTGCTTCTTAGCATTAAATTGCTATGATTTGGACTTATGGAATTTGTCTAGGATGTGAATTGGTTATTTTCAGACTTTTCACGCATGCACCAACACTATAGTTGGTCAACCCAGCACATGTGCATCCTCAGTTAATTCCTTGGGGTGCTAAATCCTTGATTTGGGTGATATGGGTTTGATTAGGGGGCGCTTATGTGTATTTTTGTCCATTTTGGCTCTCCTAGGAGCATTTTTTGTCACCTAGATCCTCCCACACACCTCTACTTGCTCACCCATGCATGACATGGAGTTATCATTTCCCCAACACACTTTAACCACATCCACACCTTGGTTCATGACCATTTGGACTGAGTTGGAGCTTGTTTGTTCCACCTAGGAGGGGATTGAGGCCAATTTTGGCAATGTCACATATACACTCAGATTTGGCTTCCTAAGCCTCATGAATTGATCCAGATGTAATATATACCTATTCTTAACACATTCATATGTTAGACAGTTAAATAATATCCAATTTTGGTTGACATGTGTATGTAAAATTGTTCCTCTTTCAAGTTTTTTTTCTGGTTTTTGCAAGTAATTCAAATTGTGAGAGTCTCTTAGGATCCTAGATCATGTTGTAGATAAAATTATCACATGGTATCAGAGCTAATTGGACTTGAAGATCAATATTGAGTGTTTAATATTCATTTTGAGAGATTTTCCAGATAAAATTTGAGTGTTTTGCAGGAAATTTCAGCAAAATATCACCACTAGTGCAAGAAGAGATGGAGGAAAACCACATATATCTCACTCCATTCAATTAATTCGAATGGAAGGTTGAGATGGTCATTGAGTTGAGATCCAAGGGTCTCTACAGGGTCACCATGGGTACTGAAGTGGAACCAAACTCTGCAGTAGAGAAGTCGAAATACTTCAATAGACTTGATGAGGCCTTTGGATTGTTGTGTCTAAGCATTTCAAGAGAGCTCCTATTTCATTTTGACAATTTGAAAACCCCAAATGAGGTGTGGGAGAAGCTCAAATATCTCTTTGGGAAAATCGATGATTTGAGGGGAAATCAGCTTGAAAATGAGCTCATTAGCCTGAGCCCAGCGCATTTTGACACTATCCAGGAGTTCTTCACCAAAATCAAGTCCCTAGTACTTCAACTCAAGAAGTGTGGAACTCAATGAGAAGAAGGAAGAACAATTGATACTGTCAATTGTTTCGAATTCGAGGCCAAAATATTCAGTGTTTGTTAGCACATTCCTTTCTAAAAAGCTAATCATTTGAAATCGGCAAATGCCAACACTAGCTAGCTTCATGGAGTCCTTGACCTAGGAGCATGAAAAGCTAGTTCACATGGGCACTATCAAAGAAAGAAAGGATCAAGCCTTGGCTGCTGGTGTTTCAAATGCCTCCAAAGGAAAGCCAAAGGCAAAGAATTCAAAACAACCAGAGAAGAAAAAATTTGACAGACCTAAGAATCTTGATGGGGGTTCGAATCCTTCAAAGGATAAGGACAAGAAAGGAAAGGAGAAAACCAAATGCACCTATTTCCACATGGGATGGCATCCAGAGAGCTCATGCATGAATAATACCATTGACATGATGGCACAACTACTAGAGGAAAACAAGATCCCTGTCCCAGATGGTGCAAGGAAGAAATATGGAAGCTCAGGTTCTGAGAAAACTGAGAAATGCCATGCCTTCGTAACAGGTTCTTTTGATCCCTACACCTTCATTATTTATTCAAGAGCATCAAGGAATATGGACTCTACCAGAGATCTCTTCTCTTCCATGCATTCGAATAATGGCCCAGTTGTTCAAATGGATGACAACTCTGAGATCCAGACCAAGGGAGTTGGAAGGATCGACCTTTAGCATGGATATTTCAATGATGTCCTCTATGTACTTGATTTAGAAGAAATTTTTTTCAGTATACCAAATGAAACATATAGGATAATACAAGAGAGTAACATTTACTCTTGACTTGGTAGAGATATCATAAATATCCTCCAACAAAGTTGTGGCATTGGGGTATGTAGACCACCAAGCTAGAATGTATAAGTTCTCAAAATTGCTTCCTAATTCCAAAGGACAAGTGCTCCTATCTCTAGCCAATGAGACCTCCAAGTATATTTGGGCACATGAACTATAGGTATCTTTAATAACTGAACAAGGCTAAGATGGTGGAAGGGCTTCCTCAAATCAAATCTTCCAATGGTGCTTGTATTGCTGTGCAGAGGGAAAGCATCCAAAGCACAGCTATGAGAAGGGGAAGGTAAGGAGAGCCACACAAACACTTGTATTGGTACATTCAAACCTCATTGGTCCTCTTCCCACTCCCTCCTATGGAGGATCAAGGTATGTACTCACTTTCATAGATGACTACCTGAGGTTCTGTTGGGTATACTTTCTTAAGTTAAAATCTGAATTCTTTGATATATTGAAGATTTGGAAGGCCTTAGTGGAGAACCAAAGTGGGAATAAGATAAAAATCATTAGGACTAATAATGGTAAAGAATATGTCAAAAAAAATATGCAGCATATTTGTGAGGAACATGGCATCCAAATGCAACATTAGGTCCCCTACACACCACAACAAAATGGTGCGGAAGAGAGGAAAAATAGGGCCCTCAAAGAGATGGCCACATGCATGATTGAGGAAAAGGATATAAGTCCCAAGATATGGTATGGGGCCATAAATTGTGTTGCATATGTTCAGAACATGGCATTACATAAATCAATCAAAGGAAAAAATCCCTATGAGGCTTGGGTTGGCCACAAACCAAATGTATCACATTTCAGAATTTTTGGCTCAAGGGCATGGGCTCGAATTCCATCAGAAAAGAGGAAGGAATTGCAGTCACAGAGAAAATAATGTATCATGGTTGTTTATGGTGAATAAAAAAAGGGTTATAATATCTTTTATACATCCACACACAAAAATTTCATTGAGAGGAGTGTGCAATTCAAAGAGGATATCATACCAGATTTTGAGCTAGCATCGGGGGAATGCTCTTCTCCCCAACACCATGATGATGTAAGTAATGATTCAAGACCTGATTTTTTTTATAATTATGATAATGACATGGAGGAATATGACATATTTTTACATGACTCACCTTCAAGGCCAAAATGTGATGAGAAAACCATACAAGCTGCTGGGAATCTAGCAGGCAATCCTCTAGATGCTAGGAAGAGAAGATCCCAATTTCACAATGGTTCTTATGCAAGTGAAATTTCTCTTGCTGAGCACTATTATATGATTATTGGATCTGATCCACAGTCATATCAGGAATCTTGTTGTGATCCAATATGGAAATCATCCATGCCATAGGAATTCAATTCCCTTCAAGAGAATGAAACATGGGAATTTGCTCCGTTGCCTCCCAAGAGGAAGCTTGTGAAATGTAAGTGGTTATTTACAATCAAAGTTGTTCAAGATGGTTCTGATATTAAATATAATTCCACATTATTTTTCAAGTGCTTCTCTCAAGTCCATGGAGTGGACTATATTGATACCATTGCACCGGTTGCAAAGATGAATTCAATCAGGCTAGTCTTAGCCATTGCTGCTAGTAAAGGTTGGGAGGTTCACCATATGGATGTCAAGAGTGAATTCTTACATGGTGAGCTACAGAAAGAGATATACATGCAGAAAACTGAAGGTTTCCAAGAGGACCCTTCATTTTTTTTGCAGGTTAAAGAAATCACTCTATGGGCTCAAGCAAACCCTGAGGGATTGGTATGCTAAAATGGATAGTTTTTTGCTCTCAATTGGTTTCATTCGAGGCAAGTCTGATCCAAATGTGTATTTGCAGGAACACGATGATGTATTGCATTTTATTGTACTGTATTTATATTATGTCTTAATTACAGGGAGCTGCACCAAACAAATTGGATCAATTAAGGCATCTCTACACAATGAGTTTGCAATGACACATCTAGGATTGCTAAAACAATTTCTAGGATTGGAAATTGAGCAATATGAAAAAGGCATCATGCTCAGCCAAAATAAGTATGATTCAAACCTGCTAATAAAGTTCAATATGGCTGATTGTAAGGCATCCAAGTTCCCATTTCTTTCTGGCATAAAACTAGGTGAATTTGATGATTCTCCTTTGGTAGATTACTCACTGTATAAGAAGCTAGTTGGTATTTTGTTGTACCTTACACATACCAAAACTGATTTATATTATGGTGTTAGTGTTGTAGAAAGGTATATGCAGCAGCCACATGAGTTCCAATGGAAGGAATCCAAAAATATCCTTCAATATGTTCAGGGAACAAAGAGCTTCGGGATACACTGTGCATCTAGTTCTTCACTAGAACTAGTTGGATTTTCTGATTCGGATTGGGATGGAGATCCCAATGACAGAAAATACACTTCAGGTTTTGTTTTTATGCTTGGTGATGGTACCATTTTCTCGTATAGTAATAAATAACACACAATTTCTCTTTCTTTAGCAGAGGCCGAATATGGGGGAGTAGCCTAATGCAACCATACAATGTGTGTGGTTGCAAGCTGTTACCACCTAAGTTGTACTTAGTGGTTTTTAATCAAGTGGTCCTGGTGAACCGGATAGGGTTAACTTGTTCGGACTTCAAAAGACCTTTGGAAGTACCTCTGGGAAGTGCTTGTTGTACTATATCACATGTTCATACCCCATGGGGGAGTTGTAATAAATGTTCTAGCATGATAGTGTCTGTAAAAGACTCGGTCTCTTAGAATTTATTTGTCAATCTGATCAGCCCAGGGTGTTTTTTCCCTTGGTTATTATTGGTTGTTGAATAAACGACTGATAATTTCTGAGTTTTTCACTCCATACCTCCAAAGCTGGGGTGGTTGGCTTGGCATTCAGGCCTATTGAGGTTATTAGAGTCTATGTGTCAATGTATAAGCATGCTAGACATCATGGTCGAGTCATATGAACATCTCTGAGTCCCCCTAGGTGTTTTTCGATTTTTCAAATTTTTAGTTTTTTCAGTGTTTTTTATTAAAAATTTGATTTTTCCAAAACATAGGCTATTTTTTAATAGTTTAATTAGAAAAATTGATTTTGTAATAAAAGTGGGCCAAATAATCAGTTTCAGTCATGTAGGTGCTCCTTTTCAAGCTAAGAGCACCATGTAAACCCATGGACCCACTATTTCCTAGTTTTGAGTGATTTTCCATCACTCAGGTAAAAAAGCCCCAAAAATCAATTATTGATTATTTTAATTAATAAATTGATGAATAATGGAGCAAATACAAAATCATAAATCAGTGGATTCTCAGCCGATTTGATTGAAATCAGTCAGATCTAAAGCAGATTGATTGGATCTGACAAATCCTTAACTGAAGGAGGTGATCAAATCAGATCCAGAGTTGATCTTCAGCTGTCTTCATGGGGAATTGCACCCTATCTCTCTCCTCCACACGTGTGGACTCTCCTGGATGCTCTGTGGACTGATGTGTCAGTGTATGGGTTGATGTGTCAGCTCAATCAAGCCCCCGATTGACAAGTAGGCTCAGTTTAGCTTCAGTTCTGCATTGATTGACTTTCCATCAGCTGATTCCATCTGATTTCAGGAGGAATTGTGCCCCCCCTGGGCTAGATGTCCTAGTTTTTGTATATATCCTAGCTGAGGCTCTCTCTTCCAAGCTAGTTAGAGCTGGATTGAAGGGCTTGCTATTGTAACTGTGTATTGATCATCATTTGTTGAAATAAAGAGAAGCTTTGGAGGCTCAATTGTGGAGTACCTTTCATGTGTGGATTATCATTATCATGCTGCATTCGAAGTGAAACTGCTATATTTTCAATTTTTTGCACTCAATTGTTGTCTTCCTGAATGGTTATTGAAATCATAGGGATAGATCATTGTAAGTAAGCTTACTTACTTCTATTTCATTGCATATGTTTGAATGAGCTAATACCTGTATGCTAAATAAGATTATTTGCATGTTGTATCATCTACTTCTCATATGTATCTTCAGATTTAATGGTTTTGTTTGTAGGATTTGTTGTGTAGCTTACTGGTTTGCCGTTGTTATAGCAGATTTCACCACTCCAGGTGAATCACACTTTGTATGGCCTTCCCCTGTCCCGTTGCAGACTCCTTAGACCCTATGGACCACTTTTTGTCCTTTGATGTTTCCTTGATCATCCCTAGAAACATATGAAAAATGATATACACGGATTTTAAACCTATAACCGCATACATACGTGGGTTTAACCCATATAACCATGTACATCGGGATCTGTGCATAATCCAAATCCTTTTGGAGTTTTCCTTGACATGGATCCGACTCATTTGACTACTGGCCTTCCATTTTCCTTGAGATCGCTCAGATTTGACCTTTCATTATCCCTTTGAAAGCTATTTAAGGAACCTCTTGGTACATTGAAGGCAGAAGAGAGAATTGAGATCAAAGAAACTATAGTCCATTGTTGCTGGAACTTATGCTTGAGTCTGCATCCCTTTGTCGCTTGGAGCACTTTGGTGTTCTTCCCAAGCTTTCCTTTTGCTTGTGAGCTTGCTATCGAGAGATGGAGGATTGAAGCGGTGGAGGCCCAAGTGGGGGATTCAGTTTCTCCAGTTCACAGATGTGCCGTCAGAGGTTGTATCTATGTTGTAATCTCTGATATATATTAATAGAAATATCTTTTCCTGTCCAATTATGTGTATTTGAATGAATATTTTATCCATGGGATTATGTCAAATGCTTTTACATTATTGATTATATATGCTAGAATAGATCTAATACCATGATATATAGTATGCTTGTATTGTTTACTTGTTGTTGAGGAAGTAATATATCAATTCAAGATGAAGTTTGGAAAGCTCAACGGGGATCTACTTCAACCGTCCGGAATAAGGTACGAGGTCTGATCCTTTAGTGTTAGACATTTAATTTCTATTGCATATTGGAAAGGATTGATTTCTGGAGTCAAGCTGTCTGTTGTGGTACCCCAAGCCATAGAAATTTCTCTCCATAACAGAATTGGCAACTCCGCTGAGGAGTTCCTAGTAGTTGTCCTTTGGGGGTTGATTTCTCGGCATTCAATGTATTTGAATTTCTCTTTCTCTCTTGTTTCTATGTCGGGTCTGGGGGCATGTATTCCTGGTAGAGTTTGATTGGTGTGAAGTTTGTCTCAGCCTATTTTTTTTCCTTGGTCTTATGCACCTTTTCTTCCTGTATGCGGGTTTTTGAATTACAGTCGTGTATACACGTGGTTTCCTCTGTGATTTCCGCTTATACACACGGGTTTACTGCGAACAGTCGTGTATACCCTTGTTTTTTCCTTTTTGGGGAAGATAATTGGTTGCTGGGTGAATTCTGATAGTTGCTGAGTCTCCTTTGACACTGCCTGAGTCTGTTTAGACCTCTGTTTCTGACCAGAAACTTCTTTTTAGCCTAATTTTTTTTAGGAAAGTTCTTGTCATGGCATTTTCGATTTTTTGTTTGAGATTAGTGCATTAGAGTTATTTTACCTTAGTGCTTTGCTTGAATGCTGTTTATGTGTGCTTGTAGAGTCTGGGGGTTGTAGGATCATTCTTTTTCTTTTTGCATCTCTTTTATTTTCAAAAAATCCAAAAACTTTTGCTTATCATCATGCATTGCATTTTGCACTTTGCATTGTACTTGCACTAGATCTAGATTTGCTTTCGAGTACTAGTTAGGACTTCATATAGGAAAATTTGCATTCATCATTTGAAGAAGAATTGTGCATTTCACGTAGTAGCATACCCTGTTTTCATGGACGCAATGCATTTGCATTGATTGTTAGGTGTGCATTTTACTTCTTGTTGAGTCATAACACCACTAGTTGCACAACCATATCCTATTTTTGAGTAATAAAGCCAACTAAAATCAACACTAAATAAAATGAATTACACTCTTTTCTTTTCTAGGGTGCACCAACAAGCTTAGGTTTTAGGATCTTGGAATAGTTCATTGTAAGTCAATTCTCCAAGATCACTAAAAAACAACATCTAGGTGTTTGTCCAGGTGAGTGTGTGAAATCCTTGGTATAACCATTGTTCTCAGGATCCTCCTCTCAAACGGGATTTAAGCACGAGGCAGTGTGAGCGGCTATTGATTGGGATGACCCCTAGTCATAATTGAGTAGCAACAGAGATATTTCCAGGATTGTATTCGTATCTGGGGGCTCTTTCGAGAGTTTTGGGCTTTACTACCCTGCCCATACGGTCAATCCCGCCTGTGACTGTCTGCCTGAGCATTGATTATATTGATGTGACCTTAGTTTCCTTACCTAGGATATCAAGGGGGTACTTGTAGAAGTTATTCTGTGGGTGTCTCGGCCAGGTTGGGGTCGGACAACACAGTCTCTTTATGCGTTGAAGCTGAGGGCCACAATAGTTGGTTACGTACCTATGATTGTTGTGTATGGGAGTCTCAAGCCTCTCCTAGGTGAGACATACCTGCTTCATTCAGGAGCTCACTTATCCATCCCTTGTTTTCTTGCATTTGGCTTTAGATTTTGTTAGTGATTGCTCTGTGCACGCTAGTTGGCCTAGGGTTTGCGTAAATAGAGAGTCTTTGCTATTTTTTGGGTCATTGTGGACTCGAGTGCGGTTCCACGCTGTTCTCGTCGTTTAGCAGGACTTCTGCCTTCTACTTCTCCTCCTCCTTTGGGAGAGAGACCTAGATAGTCTAGGCGGACTATGTCACACATTGATTCACACACCATGGGGGATTCTTCAGAAGGTATTCCTGAACCACCTCCTCCCATTTGTGTAGATAATGGGGAATTTACTCCTACTTATGATCCTTCACCCGAATTAGCTGAGTTAGGTCCTATGATTTCTGAGATAGGAGCCATGCATGATAGACCTACTTACTCTAGGGCTGATTCCCCTTTGATGCGTTACTGGTATGGCATGCCGGAGGACGCCGAGACTCATTTTGAACCTGCCACTACTAGCTATGGTAGTTATGGTATGGCTGGTTTTCCTATGCATGATTTGAAATTTCATGTCGAATCCGACTTTGAGCCTAGCACTATGCCTGGGGGAACTCTCATTCCTTACCATGCGGAGAGGTTTGGGAGAAACAGTCACATTGCACCTTCCGTCCCAGTGGTGGAAGCTACATCTTATATCCCTCCTAGGTCTAGAGTTAGCGATCCTATTAGGATACCAGACCTGAGATGAGTGACGATAGGCGGTAGTACATATCTTATTACTCAAATTCCTTCGTCCTCGGCCCCTAGTTCTTCAAATGTCCACCCTCCACCTTATTCATGTGGTCCTTCGAGTCCGCACATGGCTACGAGTCAGGTCCATACTGCGGTTACTAGACCAATTGTGTCTCAAGTTTACATACCGCCCGTTGCTTCGAGAGGCTATGTTCATGCTTCTAGAGGTCATATTACTACTTCCGCGGCATATATCCCTACTTTCAGTATGTATATTCCTACTTCCAGAGCGTATCTTCCTATCTATGGAGTGTCTCATGGGGCATCACATGCGATGACCTATGGACCTTATTATGGGATGCAGTATGGACATGTTTCTTCACCTTATGGAGGCGGGTATCAACAACCTGCTTACTCTCCTAACTACGGCTTTGTAGCTCCTACTAGTCAAGGTCCACCTCATTATGGTGCTTCCACGCCACCCTATATGGGTCATACGGGAGGAGGGCACTATGGCCAAGGCCATGGTGGCAAACAAACCTATATGAATCAGGGATCGGTCCATCGACCTCATCATCCTAGGCTCCCTTTCCTCATGACACTTAACCTTCCTGACTTATCGAGACTTACGAACGATCCTATGGCTCATGACCTGGCTTGGCCAGCTGTCCCTACCAAGATTCCTTCGGACATACCTAAGTTCAAAGGCAAACCGGGAGAGGATCCGAGTGAATACGTTACTACGTTTCACCTATGGTGCTCTTCGAATTAATTACATTAGGACTCAGTTCGCTTGAGACTATTTCAACGCAACCTCATAGGGCCTGCTGTGAAATGGTATATAGAGTTACCTAGGGGCACTTTTACTTTGTTCGACGACCTTGTGATGAATTTTCTTAATCACTTCCAGCTACCAGTGCGCTATGACGTTGGTACTGAACTCTTGTCGACATTTCGGCAAGATAAAGCCACCCATATTTCTAATCATATTCAAGAGTGGCATAGACGGAAGAGATTAATTAAAGCCTTTATACCACCGGAGTTCTTCCTCGAGTGGTTCCTCAAATCGTTATTGCCATATATAGTGAAGGATGTTTCCACATCCGGAGTGCAGAATGAGGAACAAGCGATTTTTAGGGTGCAGGAACTGGACTTAATCTATGCTCAGTCTGATTTGTTGTATGAGATTATTCCCAATGCTCCTCATTCCAGTTTGGATCCCAAGGTCAAACTTGGACCACATGCCGATGGCATTGTGGGTTGTGCAAGTGCGAAACTTGTAGATTCAGTTGCAAAACAAGTTGGTTAGTTTTCAATCAACCAATCTACTTCGGGACAAGCTACGGCTTCGTCTCAACCTGCCCAAACGACGAATGTACTTTCTTTGCAATCGTCGGACCAGAAGGGTAACCAGCAGCCCAGACGGAATAGAAAAAAGTATAAAAATAATAATCGAAAGGATGGGAATAAGAATGAGAATGCTAACAATAATGACAAGAACGGTAGAAATGCTGGGGGGGGACAAGAAAGCGAAACGTAAGGTTAAGTTCCCTTGCAAGTTATGTAAGGACGATCACCTCACTTACTTGTGCCCTCGGATTGATGAAGCTTTGAGATTCTTAGCACAAGGCCCAACTGTGCTAACTAACCCTTTACCGCATAACCAGAATATGAAATCGAAGTCCCATGACCAGTCTAGTGAGAATGATCCACCAGAGATTAGTGCTTGTGGGTGCATTAACATGGTCTGTGCTACGAAAGTTGTGACTCATGCAAAAGATTATAGTTCGTCACAACCCAGCCCAAGCAAAGAGCCTGATCCACCAGGGTCCCCTTTGCGTATTGAGAAACCTGTGGATAAACCTAAGGCTACACCTCGCATTCCTAAGGGATTCCTTAAGCGTTCAGGGCATAATCTAAATTCCCGAGCCGCCCATAATTATTCAGTTGTCGAGGATTTGGGCCACACTCCTTGTGCGATGTCTGCATTGGAAGTGCTTCAGAGTTGTCCTTCGCAAAGGAAGGCGTTGCTTTCTGCCCTTGGTGTGAACGGAGATGATTCTTCCTTGGTGATCAAATTTGAAACCACAGGACTGCAGCCTCGCTTTCCCTACTATGTGTCTCTTTTGGTGCACATAGAATGTCTTAATATGATCATCAAGCGTACTGTGATTGATGAGGGCGCTGCGGCTTCTGTGATGTCTTTGTCTTGTTGGAAGGGTCTAGGTTCTCCTGAGCTGTCTAAATCAGTGACTATGTTAATTGCGTTTGATGGGAGATCTTTTAGGCCGCACGGTATCCTTCCTTCCCTTAAAGTCCGTTTGGGGGGGAATACTGTTGCGATAGAGGTTGAGGTGGTTGATGCGCCCCTTGACTACAATCTCTTGCTGGGTAGGAACTGAATGTATAGTATGCAAGCCGTTGCTTCTTCCTTGTTCCATGTTGTATGCTTTCCAAATAATGGGAAGATTGTAATGATTGATCAAATGGAATTCAAGAATCCGTCTGTTACCGCATCTTCGGGAGCTTCGGTCCTGATCGTTGACCACTCCCAGCCGGCAACTGGGAGTGTGGGTGTAGGCATGTATCCATCCCTCATGGGAAGCTTTAGTTGTCCTGCACCAATGCTCATGATAGGATCTTGTTTCGATGAGGATTCGACATCTATGACCTCGGTGTCTTTTTGCACAACCCATATGGAAGATCCTTGGATTCTTCCTACACCGAGTACTTCGAGTGAGCCCATCGGGACAAGTGTGCCATTGCCTACAGCTATGATAGATTATCAAGCTAATCTCAAGAGTGTTGTAGAGCCTTGTTCTTCCTCTTCGGGGATGGAGGAGGAAGACCCCTATGTGCTGCCGGCATGGGCAGTATAGCCTTCTCATGCCCATGACTACCTTGATACGGTTTTCCCTTCAGATGAAGCGATTATCGAGGCTATGTCAGGAGTTGAGCCACCATGGGAGGAACTTCATCATAGATCGTACTTTCTTCCAGCGCTTGACCGTTTGGAGCATGAGGATTATAGGGAGATTATTAGTCAGAGAGTTGGTAGTCCCGTGGTTCCATTAAGTTCTCCTGGTCTGATGGCTGATGGAAACATGGCGAACATATCTTCCACGATTCCTATCAACATCTCTCGCAATCCTGGCACAATTGAGAATGTCTATATTGGGGTGGAATGTTCCCATGCTGATATTTTGGAATATACCGAGCTATTGAAGGAATTTCATGATGTTTTTGCTTGGTCTTACGATGAGATGCCAGGTATTGACCCTCAGATTGTCGAACATGAGATTAAGACTTACCACAACACTAAGCCTGTTCGACAACGTTTACGCACCGTGAATCCTAGGAAAGCACCCACCATTAAGGCAGAGATAGAGAAGCTATTGAAAGCCGGTTTCATCTATCCCGTTCCCTTGACAGAGTGGGTTTCAAACCTTATTCCGGTGGATAAGAAGCAGGGAGCGATCCGAATATGCACTGATTTCCATGATTTGAATCGTGCCTGTCCTAAGGATAACTTCCCCACACCATTTATAGATCAGATTTTGGATGAGTGTGCGGGTAGTGAGGTGTTCTCCTTTATGGATGGCTTTTCTGGGTATAATCAGATCCAGATTAAACCTGAGGACCAACACAAGACTGCATTTATTTGTCCTTGGGGAACATTTTCATATCGAAAAATGCCTTTCGGCCTTAAAAACGCCGGAGCTACGTTTTAGCAGGCGATGACCTTGATCTTCCACGATCTCAAGTCTATTATTGAAGTATTTTTGGATGACCTTGCTGCTCATTATTGTATGAGAATGCATCATCCCTATCACTTGAGATTGGTATTCAAAAGATGCTGGCACTATTCAGTTAGATTAAATCCTCATAAGTGCATCTTTTGCATGAAGTCAGGTCGTTTGTTAGGATTCATCATTTCGAAAGAGGGTATAAGAGTCGACCCTTTGAAGGTTGAGGCAATACTTCAGTTGTCTCCCCCGAAGAATATTTGTCATCTTTAGTGTTTGCAAGGCATGGAAAACTTCTTACGAAGATTTGTTGTCAACTTTGCTAATTTTACTAGAGGCTTCATGCATCTCTTGAAGAAGGATACTCCCTTTGAATGGGATGAGCGAGCCCAGGAGTCCTTCGATGCACTCAAGCGAGCCCTAGCATCGGCCCCGATGATTAGTCCTCTGGATTATAGCCGTGATTTTCTATTATATGTGGCTGCATCTTTAGAGATGATTGGTATGGTTTTGGTTCAAGAGGATGAGGAGCTCCAAGAGCATGTCATATATTATCTGAGCCGAAACCTTATTGATGCAGAGATTCATTATTCTCATGTCGAGAAGCTTGTTTTAGCTACCGTACATGCGGTTCAGCGTTTGAGACATTATATTCTCCTGCGCTAGACCTTGGTTGTGGCCCATGTCAATCCATTTCAGTTCATCCTCACACAAAGGATGATTGGGGGAAAGTATAATAAATGGATTGTCATTCTGCAAGAATTTGATCTCTAGTTTGTTTCGGCAAAATCGAAGAAATCTTTAATCTTTGCAGAGCTTATATCGGATTTTTCGAGCGAGGCTGAGGAGTTGGTTTGTGAAGATACGTTTGCCGATGAACACATCTTCTTAATCTCAATGTTAGACCCATGGTATGGGGATATCATAGTATATCTACAAACACAGAAGACCCCTACTCACCTCTCGCGAGATGAGCGACGACGATTACGTCACGTCTCTAAGAACTACCTTATAGTGGACAATACTTTGTACCGCCGTGGGGTAGATTCCATTTTACGACGTTGTTTAAATCATGATGAGGCTGAGTTTGTGCTGAATGATTTCCATGGAGGGGCATGTGGTGGTCATTTATCTGGGATTTCTACAGCTCAAAATATTTTGAGAGCGGGTTATTTCTGGCCGTCAATCTTTAAAGATTGTCTTGATGTCATCAAGAGGTGCCACCCTTGCCAGGTGTTCACACGTAATATGCGCTCGAAACCTGCCCCGTTACATCCTATTATCACCGCCGGTCCCTTCACTAAGTGGGGGCTCTATTTTATGGCTTGTAACCCAGCTTCGGCTGGGGGGCACCATCACATTATAATGGCTGTTGATTATTTCACGAAATGGGCTGAGGCTATGCCTACAGTAAAATATGATGGTGAGACAGCTGCGCACTTTGTATTCATCCAAATTATTACTTGGTTCAGGATTTCAAAAGAGCTTGTCACTAACCATGGATCGTACTTTCAGAACCATATGATGGAAGAGTTGGAATCCAAGTTAGGGTATAAGCAAGAGCATTCCTATTCTTACTATCCTCAAGCGAATGGACAGGTTGAGGCAGTGAATAAATAACTCAAATCCATTCTCCAACGAACCATTGCACAAAGCAAGACGAATTGGCACATTATGTTATATCCTGCTTTGTGGGCATATCGAACCGCGGTTGAGACTGCCATTGGTTTTTCTCCATATCAGCTTGTACATGGAGTGGAGTCGAGATTTCCGGTTGAATGCGAGATTCCTTCATTGAAGCTAGCTGTGGAAATCTTACCAGACACTTCACCTTTGGAGGAGCGTTTGGTTTAGCTTGAGCAACTTGATGAACAGTGTTGGGATGCCTTGGTGGATCTAGAGGTTAATAAACGTTGCGTTAAGGCCCAGTACGATAATTTTGTCCGTCCAAGAGTGCTTAGTGAAGGTGACTTGGTCCTTTTGTGGGATCAATCAAAAGAACCTTTGGGGGCAGGGCAATTTAATCCTATGTGGCGTGGTCCTTACATGGTCAAGCGTGTATTAGAGAAGGGTGCCTATGAGTTAGTGGATTACGAAGGAACAACTTTGGCGGAGCCTAGAAATGGGCTCTATCTCAAAAAATACTATGCATGATCTTTAGCCAAGGCTATTTGTTGTATATTATTGTACAACTTTGCATAGTTATGTCTTTTTATTATCGTGATCGGGTTTGTGATTAGTTTCCGTTTCTTTTGGCAGATGTCAATGGATTCTTCCACCTACATAGGATTCGTGGATGGTGCAAGCCGTCACACTCAACACTAGGCCTCTGTTGCTTGGGTGATTTATACTCCTATGGGTCAGGTACTGTCTTCATGAGGTGTATGTCTACGGCCATCTTCCAACAATGTTGCTAAATATAACGCCGTTATTGAGCTTCTACGGGATGCCATTCTACATGGCGTTCTATTCTTGAGGTACATCTTTATTTAGAGTTAGTAGTGTCATAGCTCAATGGTTTGTACCATGTTAGAGATTCGACATTATTGAGAAGGTTCTTATGTGTGAGATTGTTAGAACGATAATTTGACAATATAACATATATACACATTCCAAGAAATAATAATCAAGTTGCTGAATCATATGCTAACTACATGTTAGATTGGCATTTGTCTCATTCATAATAAATTAATCATAAACACATTTTTACACATGTAAATAAATAAATCGATCACCATAAAAAAATTTTATATACATAAAAAATGTGGTAATACATAGTGTCATGATACAAAATTGGGGCTTTGAAAGCCACCATCATATAGTACATGGTAGTACAAAACATATACACTCCCAGGTGTCTAATCCTGTGGAGGAGGAGGAGGGTTGTGATCATGGAACGTCACTACAGCTCTAGCTAGCTGCCGGAATAAATGCACCCATGCGCTTGGTACACCCACCACCTGCCGCTGCATGGCCTCAGGCAAGTCCTCGACTTGCACCATGGGAACTCTATGAGTCAGTCTCACAAAGTTGGTATGAATTCTCTAGAGCGTTCGCTTCGCATCCACACCCGTGATGTCATCTCCTCTTCCCCTCCGTTTATGACGAGGGAAGCCCTCTAGCCGCCGTGGTCCCACATCTGCACATGAATGGTAGATGTCACTATGTATTGTCGCGCAAAAACATGTCTTTTTGATTCCACATAATCAAGAAAATACAAAAAAATTAAATAACTCAAATTTTTTTAAAAAGAGTGAGGGTCGAGATTCGTTACCTATGTCTCCATATGCCGATCCTGGTGGCAATGGCATGTCTGGATCCCCCCGGAAATCTATCCCTTCATAGGGGTAGTCATCAATGGCAACGATTTTCCATCGCCACCATGGAAAGAAGTCAGTTGGATATGGGTTGGCCACCCTACCACCCCCTAGTCTGTGCATAGCATCTGCCCAACGCCGTTGGGTCGGATCTCTAACCCCGTGGAGAGGAATTTCCACTCTAGGGATTAATCCTGGAACACGCTCAAAGAAAAATGTGCTCAGAATATTGCTGAACCTGAAGTTCCGTATCCTACCTGCCTTACACTCACTGAGCTGGTGTTTCATGTTGCTAAGTAGTGTAGTACTCTAGTCGTATATAGTGGGGCTCATGCACTCCACTACATAGAACATCAGAGGCTGTGAGGCCTGGTGGAGTGATGCTAAGCTAGCTATCCTGCCCAGTGTCAACAATATGGCCTTTAGGCCCAGCACCTATATAGCATTGGTAGGGACTTGACTCCCCACCTTCTCTGTGTCTGGATGACAGTACACCGCTATGTACTCGTCAATAGTAAGGCCACCTCCTGTCCCACCTCGGGAATGAAGGTTCACCACCTCCCCTCGTCTAGAAATACCAGTGATAAAGTATATATCCTCCACCTCTATGGTGAGGCACATCCCATCAATACGGAAGGACTCCGAGTCTGGATCCCAATAGTCCACCAGCATCTGTAGCAGTCTTGGTTTGGCCCTCAAACCACCAAGACACCAAAACTTGTAGAGTCCGCATGCATGAAGAGCTTGTTGAGCCATTAAGTCGGCCCTTACTGCTTCCTCTACTTCACCATGCTCATGCTCTCTCCACTCTAGCACCATCCTACAAAAGAAATTGCAAGATTACCCATTAGTTGCTTGAAAATTCACATGCGTGGCCTCATACGGGACTGTTTTGCAAACAACCACGTATGTACGTGGGTTTTAGCCCCTTTTCCGCGTATAGCCAGCCCTATACGCAAAAAAAGCTTCGATATCCATGTGGGCCGCAGTGCTCATGTAGAGATGGCTTAAAAACTTCATTTAACCATGAAAATCTATAAAAATTATATCAAAATGCAAGAGGAGAGCATGAGTAAATACCTGGAAGAAACGGTTGTGAATTCTGCCAGCTGGATCTCCTGGAATTTGCAGTTGAAAATCAGAGCTCAAATGGATAAAAGTTTCAAAGGATTTATATTTTTTACTATTTATAGAAAAAATTTCAAATATTTGAAAATTTTTACCCCCTTTCCTATAGTTTCGACATTTTCTAACCATTTTGGACTGTTTTTGACATAATTTGTGATGTAGAAGACCTTTTTCAGTGTTGTTTCAGCCTCTGGATTGACCCGTTTGTGCTGATCTCAGGTATCATGTCTAAACTGGCATATAGGTTAGGTTCACCACCGTTTGCATTTTGCATGACCTTATGACCATATCACCATGTCCTTAGGTACGAACCCACTCTATTATGTCACGAAACCTTCTTGTTGCTTTAGAAGTGGCATGATACGAGTGGTAGAGCTTCACCTTACATGGGTACCCTAGTTAGTGCCTTATTTGCATTTGGTGCCCATGCCGACATTTTCTTCTTTAGGGTGTGGGAGTCCGTTATATAGTACTGCCATGACATTTCGCAAGAGCCTCATACTCCTCTTGATCTTATGCTTGCCTATTTCCCTCAGGACTCCCTTATGTCAAGTTGTGAATGCATTATCATGAGTTTTTCCTGCCTTATTGAGCTTTATGCCGGCTCCCCTAACATCGCGTTTTAGCCATATAGCCCGAGCTTGTCTCATGTCTAGCCATGCAGAGCCATTTTTTATATCCTTCGCAGCTTGAGTCCCTTTTTACTGGGAGGGGAATTTCCCCCGAGTGTCGATATCCTACACATGTATCCTTGCATTGAGCATAGGTATGTTCCACTGCTTGGAACTAGTTTGTTTTCCCTTATGACACTCGTCTCCTCCTAGTTTGTAACTATAAAGCTAGTTTATTCTTTTTTCAAGCTTTTCAAATAACTGAGAAAGTCCAAAAAAATCAAAAAACCAAAAAGCTGGACAAGGAAAGATATTATCTTTGGCAGCTACCGAGTTGTGTCACCTTCAAACAGAGCACTGTATATCACATCCATTGGTTGGGTTATAGTTTGAATTTAGGAGCTGTACTCGTTTATCTGAGTTTATCTCCACCGACTGGTTAAGCTTCCAGTCCCTATGGAGCCTCTGTTGATGCCTCTTGCATCACAGAGATGTCCCAGTTTGTATATCGAGTCTATGCTGCCTTCATTTAGTCACCATATGCCATTATGCTCTTGTTCGAAGGAAGTTGAAACCTGAGTCGGCCATTCCTCAGTTATCTTGACTTTGCATGTCAGCCATTCCTGGTACAGTTACTGGTTCGTGCACCTTATGGTCGAGTCCTTCCACATTATACAGCTTTGCTAAGTACCTCGTGTTGGATGATGGGGGATGCCTTAATGCCCTTCATCCAGAGGATTTCATCCCATCGACTTCAGATCATCTATTCTGGGATTGGAATCTAGAGTCATTTTGAGTGCCTTGAGACTTGCAATCATCAGTGGCAGGTTCTCTCGCCATCGACAGTTTCTTGGGAATACATCAATGTCCCTTGATCGATGTATCCTCTCAAGTGTTCAACCTCAACACATTTATTCACACTTGTTAGTTTGCACTCTAGTACCTTGATTCCCATTTTCGTTATCGGTGGGTGATCTCGCGTCTATTAACGGTATACATCAATGACCGGTAATCATACGATGGACTACTATGTTCAACCTCGACACCTCTATTCGCATAGTAGGACATGTACTTGTAGTAGTTTGTGTAGAAGACTTTCCATATTGGTGGCATCTCTTATATGCTACCTCCTTGATCGTGCCAGTGTTCATGAGATTTCAGCTTTCGTGACTTGATTCCAGTATATGTCAGATATTTCCAGCCACTATGGAGATCTTGATCTATTATATATCTTCAGCCATTTTCGAGATCATGGTCCTTTGTATATCTTCATCATGGAGATTCTGATCTATGTATATTGTATGTGGCGATGACCACATATTTGATATCATGTATTATGCCTATTCATGGCCATTGTACTCTTATGTATCCAGGACTGCTATATGTACTTGCAGTTATATGCAGAGTTGTATTATTGTACTATGCTGATTGGGTGGCTGGTCTTCCATTTGGGATCCTTCATCACTCCACTTCTGGGATGGACTTATAATGTATTTCGGCCATCGTATAACCCCTTTGATCTCATACATTAGGGGGCATCTGTTATAGCGGATTTCACCACTCCAGGTGAATCACACTTTGTATGGCCTTCCCCTATCCCGCTGCAGACTCCTTAGACCACATGGACGAATTTTTGTCCTTTGATGTTTCCTTGATCATCCGTAGAAACATATGAAAAATGATATACGCGGCTTTTAAACCTATAACCGCGTACATACGTGGGTTTGATCCATATAACCGCGTACATTAGGATGTGTGCATAATCCAAATACTTTTGGAGTTTTCCTTGACATGGATCCGACTCATTTGACTCTTGGCCTTCCATATGCCTTGAGATCGTTCGGATTAGACCTTTCATTATCCCTTTGAAAGCTATATAAGGAACCCCTTGGTACATTGAAGGCAGAAGAGAGAATTGAGAGCAAAGAAACTATAGTCCATTGTTGCTGAAACTTATGTTTGAGTCTGCATCCCTTTGTCCCTTGGAGCACTTTGGTGTTCTTCCCAAGCTTGCCTTTTGCTTGTGAGCTTGCTATCGAGAGATGGAGGATTGAAGTGGTGGAGGCCCAAGTGGGGGATTCAGTTTCTCCGGTTCGCAGACATGCCGTCAGAGGTTGTATCTATGTTTTAATCTCTGATTTATATTAATAGAAATATCTTTTCCTGTCCAATGATGTGTATTTGAATGAATATTTTATCCATGGGATTATGTCAAATGCTTTTACATTATTGATTATATATGCTAGAATAGATCTAACACCATGATATATAGTATGCTTGTATTGTTTACTTGTTGTTGAGGAAGTAATATATCAATTCAAGCTGAAGATTGGAAAGATCAACGGGGATCTACTTACACCGTCCGAAATAAGGTATGAGGTCTGATCCTTTAGTGTTAGACATTTAATTTCTATTGCATATTGGAAAGGATTGATTTCTGGAGTCAAGCTGTCTGTTGTGGTACCCCAAGCCATAGGAATTTCTCTCCATAACAGCCGTGACTAGAAGATATATGGTTCAGGTTTGATTCCATTGGTTTCCAATAGATATTGCTAATATCATGCCCCTCAATGCTTCACTACCAAGTTTCCTTTGCAGATCTGCTTGAAAAACAAGCACTTCTCTTCCCCTTTTCCTCCTTTAAAAATCTTAAATTTTCTTCAAACTGGTTACTATTAAGGATTCTTATTGCTCAGAACTGTCTCATTAATAAAATTACACATAGATCTAGTTAGTAAGGTCCCTTCTTGATTCTATATCTTAGTTTTTTTTTGCATTTAAAGTTACATTTTAAGAGATCTAGCTGAAATTACCATATTTTCGCAAGCATTTTAATGAAAATTTGTAGCTTTCTTTTAAGGTAGTTCCCTTTGCTGTATGTTAAAATTTCATGTTCTGCAATAAAAGTGCACATCTTATTGGCTTCCCAAAAGGCAAGCCAAGATCCCAAGGAAAGCCTGCTTTCCTTGGTTCTTGTTTTACACTTTTAACTAGTTTTCAGCTTACTTTTTTTGGTTAAAAGTTAACTGACCCAAAGGTACTTTCAGAGTGCTTTTGGGCATATTTCAGTCTAATATGCTTTCTGGTTTTTATCAGGTTTTACAGAAAATAAAGGAAGCTGTTGTTCGGAAGTGGTCTCAGGAGCGTTCAAATCCCCCCAGGGGTCTCCCATTTGACTAAAACCTTTAATTTCCACACTTTGTAAGCTCTTGATTTCACTCCATATAAGGATCAAGAGGAATTATATCAGTTTTCTGATATTGTAACCACTGTTAATAAAAATAATTTTTGAATAGGCTCTTTCGAGCCCATTCCCCATCCCCCCTAGGGGAATTTGCGTCGGTGTCCTTTTTGTTGCTTTTTGTTCATCCCTTTTCAAACTAGAATTGATCTAATCTGCAGGGTAGTATACTTTATTTCATTATCAAATTTCATATAACATATTTTATATTTCAAAGTAATCTTAATACTTACCCCACGACTTCCCAATTGACCCAAAAGGGGAAAGAGATTCGTGGTAGGACTAATTAGAAAGCTAGAATTCTGTATCTGTTTTCTTTTCTATAATTTTTTTTTCATTTATTATAAAATTAACCCCTCCTCGATTCCCCGATTGATATCCACTTGGATCAAAAGAGGTTCCTAGAGGGTTTTCTTTTAAACAAGAACACCTAGTTTAAAATTTACTAAAATTGACAAGACTCCAGTGTGTATGCTCTGCACTTGGCTGCGGTTCATCTGATTATTCAAGATGTATCAAAATCACTTGAGTGACTAGAATAATTACGACTTACTCTCCCAAATTTACAAACCATCAGGTGAAAATCCAACACCTAGATCAAACCATTACGGTGGAAAAATACCTAAAGGAAGCGGGAACTTCTGAAAAGTGACCTCGGGGTGCCAATCCCTGTCACACCCTAATGGGTGTGTTATGAACAATAGCCCCAGAGACTCCATTCAACCCATATATTCCTTGCGGGTAGCCATGAAGGTTTAGTTTTAGACATACTCCAAGTACTCTCGGGTATATCTGGAGTCCACCCCTTTGCCTAATTTTAATCAACTCACACCTCAAATTTAACTTAAAACGTACCAAGAGGCAGTCACAAAACATTCACTCCAAGCACATGCAAGTACATTGATCTTATTTTTTGACTCCATTCTAAGGCACTGGTTATTTTCTTGCTATATATATATATATTGTGTCTCAGCATTGTGCTTTCATGTCTTCATTTTTGTATCCTGTCATCTTTGATTGTCTATAGTTAAATTTCAAACTCCTAAGTAATTCATTCAGTTTAACATCACTATACTAAGTAATTATCCTTAGTAACTTAATAGGGTCTAACCCCCTTGGCTTCGTTAGGAGTTGAGCCTAAACGGAGGAGTCAAGAACAAGGTGACAACCTTGACTCGAGACTTGCCCCCAAGGACACACTGAGTGGCTTGAATATTTCTACCACATGACCCAGGTGTGTGAAAGGTGGCAACACTTTTTTGGCGCTGTTGCCGGGGATAAATCTTTTTATTCCCGAGTATGACTTAGCTTAACTTTTTTCTAAACAACTAAAAAGATAAAAACTTTTGATTGATCTAGTCTTTAAAAAACATAAAAATTAAAACTCGATCCATCTAGCGACTCTACTGTCTAACATCCCTTCAAGAATTTCTACCCGAAGAAATGGCCGCCGATAGTTATTCAATCCTCTCCTTGATCCCGAAAGGTTTATTAGGGAAAGACTGAATAGGCAGACTTCTCATAGAAACCTTGAAAATTTAGGAGATCAATCCCTCTCAGATATCCATCACATATTTGTAGAGAGTCATACCTTCCAATCTCAAGAAATGACGGAATTTTACAAACCCCTTGACTTTTCTCAGATAGCAGGTACTCCTCATGAAATTCCGAATGATGCTATCAAGAAACTCCCCATATTCGAGGGAAATAATTCCATCACTGCCAAGACTCACCTCCAAAAGTTTGAAAATCACCTGGTCAGTTACTGCAATAATGCTGCCTCTAACCATGAAGATGTCAAAATGAAGCTCTTTGCTTTATCCTTAGAGGATGATGCTGCAGAGTGGTACACCGACCTTGGTGATGATTCATATAAATCTCTTAATGAATTCCTAGAAGGTTTTAAGAAAAAATGGGGGGAAAATAAAGAACCAAGACATCTACTTGCTGCCCTTCATAATATAAAGAAGATGGAAAATGAAACCATTGATGAATTTAATACTAAGTTCAGGCATGTGGTTGCGGACCTCCCTATAGAAATCAAGACAAGGGATGCCTCCATCCTCATATCTTATATCGAAGCCTTCACTGGTGATTTGAGGTACCACTTAAGGGACAAAGATCCGACCGCTCTAAAAACTGCTCAGGATTTGGCTGAGAAAATAGAAAAGAATATGCAATCTTCAGGCAAATCCAACATTCTAGGTTACACTAGGGGAAACACTTCATAAAACAAAGATAAGGGAAAATCTGTTGAATTAGAGCAAAAGGCAACTTCTAAAGACCCCATGGAAAAGGTAACTAGCCTGATAGAAAAAATGGTTACTAGTCAGAACCAACTCATGGCAAGTCAATCTGTACAATTGAATAATATTTAGAACAGAATAATCACAATGGAAAGAAATAATGGACCTAGGAATTTCCAGCCTAAACAGAATCAGGTGTATCAGAAGAAGGCTCCTCAACAAGAACCTAGGATTCCAAACAAGTTAGAATCAACTAACCTGGTAGAAGAAGTCATTCCATGGTGTAGACCTTGTGATTAATTCCACCAAGAAAGCACTTGTTACATAGCAAACCAAGTTATAGAACATGGAGTGGCCGAGGTCAGTAATTAGGAAACAACATCAGGTGAGTCTGATCATGTGTACATGGTAGGGCGAACCTATCCTTTATCAAACCAACATTGGCAGCAGGCCACAGATTACGGTTACGAGAAGGATCTCCTTTCCAACTTTTACGGTGTAATTCCTTCTCCGGAAGCAATTAAGGAAATGAAGGAGGCTAGGTTCAAGGGAGCAGTATATCAAAGAAGAGAGAAGCCATCACCATCTAAATAGTACAAGCCAAAGGTAACCACTCCTCCCCTCCCAGATCCTCCTATTGTCCCTGAATCAAACATTGATATGGGAGAATGGATAAGTAGTGCTAAGATTCATGTTTATGCAACTGATGTCCTTAAAATTCCTGGTCAAAAAGAAAAGTTGTTGAAAGCCTTAGAGGATAGTAAAAGTAAAGCTCATAATATTATCAAAGAGGATCCTCTTCCTAATAACAATGCTATATTTGAAGCTGAACATATTGAACCTATAGATATGCCTATAGTCCTCAACAGTGTTGATCCAAGAAGAGAAGACCACCCTCCTTGTTATGTCTCCCTCTTAGTTGATAAACTTCTCCTTCATAACTGCATGTTAGATTCAGGTGCTTCATCAAATGTAATGACAAGAAAAGTAATGGAGCAGCTAAATCTAAGGGTCACTCGACCCTACCACAATGTTTGTGCCATGGATGCAAGAGAAGTTGGAGTGGTAGGGATAATCTTAAATTTACAGGTTAAGTTGGCTAAGTATCCTGATATCGACATGTCGATGGATGTGGTGGTGATAGATGTTCCAGATAATTGGGGTATGTTGTTATCCAGAAAATGGGTCGCAACTCTTGGTGGGCACATTCAAATGGATTGGACATATGCTACTATACCTGCATCAGAGAACACTAGGGTGATTCTCCACAGATAAAAGATGAGGAAATGACATGTAGAAAACCCTAAGAAGCCCGAAAATGAATTTTTTCATTTCATTGATAATTTTGGAAACTATGCTATTTTGTCAAATTTCATGGCCCCTATTAAGGAAAACATTAAAAATGAAAAGATCGATGAAGTTTGGAAAATGTACTTTGACGGGTCTTATTCCAAAACTGAAAAGTGTGCAGGCATCGTGATCATCTCTCCTTTAGATAAAATCTACAACTTGCATTCAAGTTAGAGTTTGAAGCATCAAATAATGTAGCCGAGTATGAGGCATTGCTCCTAGGGTTAGAAACTGCTAAAGATATGGGGATAAAGATGTTGAACATAAGGGTGATTCAGATCTAGTTGTCCTCCAGATTAAGAATCAGTATCAATGCAAAAATGATAGACTAAGAAAGTATAGAAATTCCACATGGGACACTATGGAATGGTTTGATGCACTTAACATTCGAAAGGTCCATAGGGAAATGAATGGGTTAGCAGATAAATTGGCAGTAGAAGCATCCACCCTCCAGGCATCTGATGAAATGATTAATGGGAATGGAAATATGGAAATTAATTTCAGACCTTCAATACCAGATAATATAGACCATTGGAAGGTGTTCAAAGATGATGAGCAACTCTTGATATTCATCCACAATCTACAAGAGTTTGAAGGTTGCAAGATCAGTTATCAATAAGAAGGTAAAGAGTATCAGGAGTGCGAGGATAATGAAAGGAATCACATCCTGAGTAGCCTTATAGATTTTGAGAATCTTTTCGATCGACAGGATCATCATAAAAAAACAAAAAGAAGAAATAAAAATTGGGAATTATATGGAAATAAACATAGGAACTGACAAGGATCCCAAGTTAATAAAAATTGGAAAGGGTACTTAGGAAAAGGAAAGGAACAATTTGATCAACTTAATCAAAGAGTATAGAGATGTGTTGGCCTTTAGTTATGATGAGATTAAAGCCTATAGGGAGGATGTGTTTCAACACACCATTCCCCTCACAGAAGAAGCTAAGGAGGTCAAAGCTTTCCGACAAAAACTTAGGCGAATAAATCCTAAGTTGGCCTCCATTGTGCAGAAAGAACTTCAGAAGATGTTAGTGGCAGGAATTATAGCACCTACAAGACATTCATCTTGGTGCTCCAACTTAGTTGTTGTCAGAAAAAAGAATGGGTCAATTATAATATTGATATATTTTAGAAATCTGAATACATCATGCCTCAAAGATAATTACCCATTACTCGACATGGAAACATTGCTTCAAAGAGTAACCGGATCAGGAATGATGTCCATGTTGGATGGCTTTTCTGGTTATAACCAGGTGTTGGTAAATAAGGAGGATCAACATAAGACTACATTCACCACACCTTGGGGTACCTATAAATTTCTAAGAATGCCTTTTGGCTTATTAAATGCTGGTGCCACCTTCCAAAGAGCCATGGATTTTTCCTTCAAAGAACTTATAGGCAAAATAATCAAAATATATCAAGATGACTTAACTGTTTTTTCAAAGGAAATATCTGACCACATAAGTCATCTTAGGCAGGTTTTTATAAGATGTTGGAAATATGGTATTTCCTTAAATCCCGCCAAGTCAATCTTTGGAGTTGATGAAGGCAAGTTGTTGGGGCACATCATTTTTAAGGATGGTGTCAAGGTTGATTTTGAGAGAGTTGAAGCCATTAAGAGAGTCCCCTTGCCTCAGAATCTAAAAGCTCTCCAGTCCTTTAATGGTCAAATCAATTTCATAAGAAGAGTCATCCCAAATTTAGCAGAATTAATGAAACCTCTACAGAAGTTATTAAAAAAAGATGCTAAGTTTGAGTGGACAGATGAAGGGAAAGTTGAATTCAAGTCTATCAAAAATTCCATATCCATGTCCCCGATCTTAGTTAGTCCAGATTATTCCAAAGAATTCCAGATATTTTCCTTTGCCATAGAAGACACCATTGCCAGTGTTTTGCTTCAAAAGATAAGGAGGGACAAGAGCAACCTATAGCCTTTATGAGGAGAGCCTTACAAAATTCAGAGTTGAAGTATACCACGATGGAGAAACAGGCCTATGCTCTTGTCAAGTCTCTTAAACATTTCAGGAATTATATAGGTTACTCCAAAATCATTGGATATGTACCCCATGTAGATGTCAAGGATATCATGTCTCAATAGGATTGTCTAGGAAACAGGGGTAATTGGGTTTCAAAGATTCATGAATATGATTTGGAGATAAAACCTACTAAATTAATTAAGGGATAGGGTCTTGCAAAGATGTTGACCCAGGGAAATGAAAAGGCCTTAGGAATAATCTGCCAGAGCAGCAATTCAGGGCAAAGTGTATCAGATGAGCTTTAGAGATTAGAGTAGCACCCTTGGTACACTGACATCATATTTTTCCTCCGCAACCTTACATGCCCTGATCACTTACTTGGCCATAAAAGAAGAGCATTAAGGTTAAAGGCAACTAAGTATTGTTTGACAAAAGATGGTTTGGGTTGGAGAAATCCCGATGGTTTAATACTTAGATGTGTCGACGAACCTGAGTCCAAGAAAGTCATGGTTGAGTTCCATTCAGGATTTTTTGGTGGACATTTTGTAGCAAAAATAACCGCCCACAAAATCCTTAGAGCAGGACACTATTGGCCAAACCTATTTTTAGATGTGCACAAGGCTGTCAGAGTTTGCCCCCAGTGTCAGTTATTCACCGGAAAGCAACAAATGAAAGCCTTGCCTCTAAATCCAATAGTAGTCCAAGCCCCTTTCCAGCAGTGGGGGCTTGATTTCATCGGTAAATTCAAAGATAACTCGAGCAATGGTTATTCTTGGATTCTTACCGCCACTGATTATTTTACCAAGTGGGTAGAGGTGATACCCACTTAGAAGGAAACCGATGCTATAGTCATGGATTTCTTAGAAGATAAGATTATCACAAGATTTGGTGTGCTAGCTAGAATCATCATGGATAATGGCCCATGCTTTGTTTCTTCTGAGATGTCATCTTTCTATTTCAAGTACGACATTATCCTATCCCACTCATCCAATTACTATCCCCAAGGAAATGGTCTAGCGGAATCAAGTAACAAGAACTTAATGACCATAATCAAAAAAATTGTGGGCGACAATAAGAAGGCTTGGGATAGCAATATCAAATTAGCATTATGGGCCGAAAGAATCACCAAGAAAAGTTCAACTGAGAGGAGCCCTTTCGAACTAGTCTATGGCCTTGATGTCACCTTACCAGTCCATCTAAAGCTTCCAGTTTATCAGCTTCTCGAGACCTTCAGCTCAGATCAAGAGGCCATCTAGAATAGAATAAACTAGTTGATCGAGCTAGATGAGAGTAGAAGAAACTCTCTTGACCATAGTATCAGAAATTCAGACAAGGTCAAGAGAGCCTTTGATAAGTCTACCCGGCTAGGGTCCTTCCAAGTAGGTGACACGGTTTTACGTTGGGACAAACGACAGGAAAACGTGGGAAACATGGAAAGCTCGACAGCTTGTGGTTGGGACCGTACATCATCGATGAAATAGCAGGAACAAACTCCTTCTACCTAAATGACCTAGAAGGAGAAAGATTGAGCTTGCCAGTGAATGGTTTCCTCGTCAAGTTGTTTTTCGCCAAGACAATTTGATGCCTTTATTAGCATCGGTGGTTTCAGGGCCAATTTCTAAACCTTTCACTGCATGTATTTCTAAATTTTATATATCATATTGTTGTATCATAGATGTTGTTGTATTATAGTTATTTTGTACCATGTTGGAAAATTTTTCTTTGTAGATTACTTTGTAAAATATTTCTTTTTGCACATCATAGACTAATTATGTACACTAGTTTTCTTTTATAGTTAATTTTTTCGTATGTATACATGTTACTGACAAACTCTATTTGCTATGCAGGACCCAGAGATTCCAGAGTTCTCACATCCTCTCCTCTGAATAGAAGATCAGTCAAAGAATGTGTCCCTAGATGGAGCCAGAATGTTACCACCTAAGTTGTACTTAGTGGTTTTTTATTAAGTGAGCCTGGTGAACCAGACAGGGTTAACTTGTTCGGACTTCAAAAGACCTTTGGAAGTACTTCTGGGAAGTGCTTGTTGTACTATATCACATGTTCATACCCCATGGGGGAATTGTAATAAATGTTCTAGCATGATAGTGTCTGTAAAAGACTTGGTCTCTTAGACTTTATTTGTCAATCCGATCAGCCTAGGGTGTTTTTTCCCTTGGTTATTATTGGTTGTTGAATAAACGACAGATAATTTCTGAGTTTTTCACTCCATACCTCCAAAGTTGGGGTGGTCGGCTTGGCATTCAGGCCTATTTAGGTTATTAGAGTCTATGTGTCAATTTATAAGCATGCTAGACATCATGGTCGAGTCATATGAACATGTCTAGACATTATGGTTTTAGTTTTTTCAGTGTTTTTTATTAAAAATTTAATTTTTCCAAAACTTAGGCTATTTTTTAATAGTTTAATTGGAAAATTTGATTTTGTAATAAAAGTGGGCCAAATAATCAGTTTCAGTCATGTAGGTGCTCATTTTCAAGATAAGAGCACCATGTAAATCCATGGACCCACTATTTCCTAGTTTTGAGTGATTTTCCACCACTCAGGTCAGAAAGCCCCAAAAATCAATTATTGATTATTTTAATTAATAAATTGATGAATAATGGAGCAAATCCAAAATCATAAATCAGTGGATTCTTAGCCGATTTGATTGAAATCAGTAAGATCTGAAGCAGATTGACTAGATCTAAAAAATCCTTGAATGAAGGAGGTGATCAAATCAGATCTAGATTTGATCTTCAGCTGTCTTCATGGGGAATTGCACCCTCTCTCTCTCGTCCACACGTGTGGACTCTCCTGGATGCTCTGTGGACTGATGTGTCGGTGTATGGGTTGATGTGTCAGCTCAATAAAGCCCCCGGTTTACATGTAGGCTTAGTTCAGCTTCAGTTCTACATTGATTGACTCTCCATCAGCTGATTTCATCTGATTCCATGAGGAATTGTGCCCCCCCTGGGCTGGATGTCCTAGTTTTTGTATATATCCTGGCTGAGGCTCCCTATTCCAAGCTATTTAGAGGTGGATTGAAGGGATTGCTATTGTAACTGTGTATTTATCATCATTTGTTGAAATAAAGAGAAGCTTTGGAGGCTCAATTGTGGAGTAACTTTCATGTGTGGATTATCATTATCATGCTGCATTCGAGGTGAAACTGCTATTTTGTCAAATTTTTGCACTTAACTGTTGTCTGCCTGAATGGTTATTGAAATCATAGGGATAGATCATTGTAAGTAAGCTTACTTACTTCTATTTTACTGCATATGTTTGAATGAGCTAATAACTGTATGCTAAATAAAATTATTTGCATGATGTATCATCTACTTGTCATATGTATCTTCGGATTTAATGGTTCTGTTTGCAGGATTTTTTGTGTAGCTTACAGGTTTGCCGTGACTGGAAGATCTATGGTTTAGGTTTGATTCCATTGGTTTCCAACAGATATTGCTAAGATCGTGCCCCTCAGTGCTTCACTACCAAGTTTCCTTTGCAGATCTGCTTCAAGAACAAGCACTTCTCTTCCCCTTTTCCTCCTTTAAAAATCTTAAATTTTCTTCAAACTTGTTACTATTAAGGATTCTTATTGCTCAGATCTGTCTCATTAAGAAAATTACACATAGATATAGTTAGTAATGTCTCTTCCCAAGTCTATATCTTAGTTTTGTTTTGCATATAAAGTTACATTTTAAGAGATCTAGCTGAAATTACCATATTTTCGCAAGCATTTTAATGAAAATTTGTAGCTTGCTTTTAAGGTAGTTTCCTTTTCTGTACGTTAAAATTTCATATTTTGCAATAAAAGTGCACATCTTATTGTCTTCCCAAAAGGAAATCCAAGATCCCAAGGAAAGCCTGCTTTCCTTGGTTCTTGTTTTACCCTTTTAACTAGTTTTCAGCTTACTTTTTTTGGTTAAAAGTGAGCTGACCCAAAGGTACTTTCAGAGTGATTTTGGGAATATTTCAGTCTAATATTCTTACTGGTTTTTATCAGGTTTGATAGAAAATAAAGGAAGCTTCTGCTCGGAAGTGGCCTCAGGAGCGTTCAAATCCCCCCAGGGGTCTCCCATTTGACTAAAACCTTTAATTTTCGCACTTTGTAAGCTCTTGATTTCACTCCGTATAAGGATCAAGATGAATTATATCAGTTCTCTGATATTGTAACCACTATTAATAAAAATAATTTTTGAATAGGCTCTTTCGAACCCATTCCCCATCCCCCCTGGGGAGATTTGCGTCGGTGTCCTTTTTGTTGCTTTTTGTTCATCCCTTTTCAAAGTAGCATTGATATAATATGTAGGGTAGTATACTTTATTTCATTATCAAATTTCATATTCCATATTTTATATTTCAAAGTAATCTTAATACTTACCCCACCACTTCCCGATTTACCCGAAAGGGGAAAGAGATTCGTGGTAGGACTAATTAGAAAACTAGAATTGTGTATCTGTTTTCTTTTCTATCATTTGTTTTTTAGATATTATAAAATTAACCCCTACTCGATTCACCGATTGAGATACACTTGGATCGAAAGAGGTTCCTGGAGGGTTTTCTTTTAAACAAGAACACCCAGTTAAAAATTTACTAAAATTGACAAGACTCCGGTGTGTATGCTCTGCACTTGGCTGCGGTTCATTCGATCAGTCAAGCTGTATCAAAATCACTTGAGTGACTAGAATAATTAGGACTTACTCTCCCAAGTTTACAAACCATCAGGTGAAAATCCAACACCTAGATCAAACCTTTACGGTGGCAAAATACCCAAAGGAAGTGGGAACTTCTGAAAAGTGACCTCAGGGCGCCGATCTCTGTCACACCCTAATGGGTGCATTATGAACAATAGCCCCAGAGACTCCATTCAGCCCACATATTCCTTGCGGGTAGCCGTGAAGGTTTAGTTTTGGACATACTCCAAGTACTCTCGGGTATATCTGGAGTCCACCCCTTCGCCTAATTTTAATCAACTCACACCTCAAATTTAACTTAAAATGTACCAAGAGGCAGTCGCAAAACATTTACTCCAAGCACATGCAAGTACATTGATCTTATTTTTTGAATCCATTCTAAGGCACTGGTTATTTTCTTGCTATATATATATATATTGTGTCTCAGCATTGTGCTTTCGTGTGTTCATTTTTGTATCCTGTCATCTTTGATTCTCTATAGTTAAATTTCAAACTCCTAAGTAACTCATTTAGTTTAACATCACTATACTAAGTAATTATCCTTAGTAACTTAATAGGGTCTACCCCCCTTGGCTTTGTTAGGAGTTGAGCCTAAATGGAGGAGTCAAGAACAAAGTGATAGCCTTGACTCGAGACTTTCCCCCAAGGACACAGCGAGTGGCTTGAATATTTCTGCCACGTGACCCAGGTGTGTGAAAGGCGGCAACACAAGGTATTCTTCGGGAGCTTGATGTCGCATTTGATTCACCCACTACCATTTGGTGTGATAATCAATGTGCCATCAAGATATCTACATATCTAGTACATATGAAAAGAACAAAGCACATAGATATCCATATGCATTACATCCAGTGCTTAGTGCATGACAGTTTGATTTCCTTGCAGTATTGTCCATCCAGCGTGTTACCACCTAAGTTGTATTAGTGGTTTTTTTTCAAGAGATCCTGGTGAACTGGACAAGGATAACTTGTTCGGACTTCAGACGACCTTTGGAAGTACTTCTGGCAAGTGCTTGTTGGACTATATCACATGTTCATACCCCATGGGGGAATTGTAATAAATGTTCTAGCATGATAGTGTCTGTAAAAGACTCGGTCTCTTAGACTTTATTTGCAATCCGATCAGCCCAGGGTGTTTTTTCCCTTGGTTATTATTGGTTGTTGAATAAACGACTGATAATTTCTGATTTTTTCACTCCATACTTCCAAAGTTGGGGTGGTCGGCTTGGCATTTAGGCCTATTGAGGTTATTATAGTTTATGTGTCAATGTATAAACATGCTAGACATCATGGTCGATTCATATGAACATGTCTAAGTCCCCCTAGGTTTTTTCAATTTTTCATCTTTTTAGTTTTTTCAGTGTTTTTTATTAAAATTTAATTTTTCCGAAACTTAGGCTATTTTTTAATAATTTAATTGGAAAAATTGATTTTGTAATGAAAGTGGGCCAAATAATTATTTTCAGTCATGTAGGTGCTCATTTTCAAGCTAAGAGCACCATGTAAACCCATGGACCCACTATTTCCTAGTTTTGAGTGATTTTCCATCACTCAGGTCAAAAAGCCCCAAAAATCAATTATTGATTATTTTAATTAATAAATTGATGAATAATGGAGCAAATCCAAAATCATAGATCATTGGATTCTCAGCCGATTTGATTGAAATCAGTCAGATCTGAACCAGATTGATAGCTGGATCTGACAAGTCCTTGACTGAAGGAGGTGATCAAATCAGATCCAGAGTTGATCTTCAGCAGTATTTATGGGGAATTGCACCCTCTCTCTCTCCTCCACATGTGTGGACTCTCCTGGATGCTCTGTGGACCGATGTGTCGGTTTATGGGTTGATGTGTCAGCTCAATCAGCTCCCCGGTTGACAAGTAGGCTTAGTTCAGCTTCAGATCTGCATTGATTGACTCTCCATCAGCTGATTTGATCTGTTTCCTTGGGATTTGTGCCTCCCCTGGGCTGGATCTCCTGGTTTTTGTATAAATCAAAGCATAAGCCTCCTCTTCCAAGCTAGTTAGAGTTGGATTGAAGGGCTTTCTATTATAATACTATTGTAATCTTTTGATTGTTGAAATAAAGAATCTTTGAAGGCCAAATGGTGTAATGCTCTCATATGTGTGGATTAAGCATTGTCTTACGGCTATTGATGTTGCCGGCTTTTCTCTCAATTTCTACATATGAACCCCGTCCGGATTGAACGATTCAGCTGAATCAATAGGAGTATAGTTGGGCAAGTAAGGTTACTTGTTTTTCTTATGTCTCATAGCATATATGTTAGAAGATCTAGATTATACATGTTTAATAAGTTTATTTGCATGTAATTCTTGGCTCTTTTTCATATATATATCTAGATCTCATGAGGTTTCGTGCAAGATTGTGTGTTTAGCTTTCAGGTAGCAAGGATTGGATGAGCTGTAGATCTAGTTTGACTCCACTGTACATCCAAAATATTTGTGAAGATATTTCCCCTTTGTATTCTACTAACAAGTGTCCATTACAGATCTGCTTCAGCAACAAGCACTTCTCTTCTCCTTTTTCTCCTTCAAAATCAATTTTTTTTTTACCTGGTTACTTTGTTCACAGCTTTGATATTGTTTAGATCTATTATATTAAAGTAAATTCAACATAGATCTATCTCCTCAAAGGCCATAATCTAGATCTTGTTCTTAAAAGGTTTCATAAGCATTCTAGATCTAACTTTAGGGAAATCGTCCTTTTTGCATGAAATTTTAAAGAGAATTTGTAGCTTGCATGCATTAGATTTCTGTTTTTTGTTATAAAATATAAATCTAGCAATCAGTGCACATCATATTGTCTGCCTAAAAAGGCAAGCCAACATCCCAAGGAAAGCTTGCTTTCCTTGGTTCCCTTTTTACCCTTTTTAACTAGTTTTAACTTAGCTTTTTTTTGGTTAAAAGTAAGCTGACCCAAAGGTTCTTTTAGAGTGCTTTTGGGCATATTTCAGTATGATAAGCTTGCTGGTTTTTGGAAGGTATAACAGGTAAGAGGAGGAGCTGCTGTTCGAAAGTGACTTTTGGACCTTCTGAATCCCCCTAGGGGTCTCCCTTTTTGACTGAAATCTTTAATTTTTGTACTTTGTAAGCCATTCATTTCATTCTGTATAAGAATCAAGAGGCATCAATCATTTTTTTGATATTGTAACTACTGGTAATAACAATAATTCTGAATAGGCTCTTTCGAGCCCATTCCCCATCCCCCCTAGGGGGATTTGTGTCCGTGTCATTTTTTGCTTTTCGTTCATCTTTTTGTTAGAAAATAGGACCGCAGAGCAATAATAGATATATAGTTAAATCAATAAACAATATGCAAAAACACATTAAAACATTACAAAGAGACACAGATATAACGTGGTTCACCCAAACGATGGGCTACGTCCACAAAGAAATTTGCCAGTCCTTTTATTACAGTCCAAAAAGATGAAGGGATACACCCTGCAGAAAAACCGCTGCACTTCCTCTTCACGCTCTCACAGTCTCTCTTCCAGTACAATACAATACCATATCTAGTCGATTTACAATGCTCTCTTTTGTAGGGGAAATACCATGGGAAAAATTCTAAGGTTAACCCAATACCATGGGTCCGCAATACTGTTGGCCAACAAACATTCCAAATTTTTTTTTTAGGGGCTCCGCCCCTGAACCCCCATTTTCTTGGGGGCATTTCCCCCGAACCCTAGTGACTCGAGGGTGTTGCCCCCGAATCCCAAGGCAGGGGGAACGAGTGTACATTACTCCTGGGTTACAATCACAACTAAATAATATCTCTGAATCTGGAAGATTAGGCTCCACAACCAACAATCTTCCACTTGGAGACTAATCACAACAACTCCACCGCTACTGCACTTGCTAGACCTTGGACTTGGCAAATTTCTTCTTTTCACCTTCATGCTTTAAGGCCAACAGAAACTGAGCAAGAAATCAGTTTCTCTCTGGTTACTCCCTTTGTCAACATGTCTACAGGATTCTAGTTAGTGTGAATCTTTTCCAGTGTTAACAGTTCTTCATCTAGAACAGATCTTATGAAGTGGTACTTGAGTTCTATATGTTTAGTCCTCGAATGAAAAACTGAGTTCTTTGCAAGATGAATGGCACTCTGGTTGTCACTATACATCCTATTATTCTCCTGTTTCTTACCCAATTCTCCCATGAACCTCTGCAACCAAATCATCTCCTTACTAGCCTCTGTAGCAGCAACATACTTTGCTTCCGTTGTTGAAAGTGCAACAACTTGTTGTAGTTTTGAAATCCAACTTACTGCTGTTCCACCTATAGTGAACACATACCCTGTGGTGCTCCTCCTACTATATTTATCACCAGCCATATCTGCATCAACATATCCCTATAGAACAGTGTCTGAACCTCCAAAACATAATGCATGAGAAGTGGTATCTCTCAAATACCTGAGAATCCACTGTACTGCTTTCCATTGCTCTTTACCTGGATTATTCATATACCTGCTCACAACTCCCACTGCATGTGCAATATCTGGTCTTGTGCACACCATGGCATACATCAAGCTCCCAACTGCTGATAAATAGGGAATCTTGGACATGTAATCTATCTCTTCCTGTGTCTCTGGACACATATGCTTGCTTAGTTTGAAATGGCTTGCCAAAGGTGTGCTGACTGGTTTTGCATTCTAGATTCTAAACCTCTGCAACACCTTTTCTATGTACTCACCTTGAGACAATGTCAATTTGCGATTTTTCCTGTCTCTTGTTATTCTCATACCAAGGATTTGCTTTGCAGCACCCAAATCCTTCATCGCAAATGATTTAGCTAGTTTTATTTTGAGCACATTTATATCCTGCATGTTAGACCCTGCAACAATCATGTCATCCACATACAATAACAAGATAATATATCTTCCGTTATCTAGCCTCTTGAAATAAACACAGTGGTCAGAATGACATCTATCATAACCTTGTTCTGTCATAAAATTATCAAATTTTAAATACCACTGCCTTGGAGCTTGCTTCAGGCCATACAAGCTCTTCTTCACCCTGCAAACCAAATTCTCCTTCCCTTTGACCTCATACCCTTGTGGCTGCTGCATATAAATCTCTTCCTCCAAATCCCCATGGAGAAAGGCCATTTTTACATCTAATTGTTCAAGATGCAAATCTTCTACCACCACTAGACTTAAAATAGTTCTAATTGAAGTCATTTTAACAACAGGAGAAAATATTTCATCAAAGTCTATACCTTTCTTTTGTACAAACCCCTTTACAACAAGTCTAGCCTTGTACCACTTCTTTCCTCCATCTTCTTCCTTCAACCTGTAAACCCATTTATTCTGCAATACCCTTTTTTATGCAGGCAACTTAACCAGATCCCAAGTCTGGTTTCTTACGAATGAGTCCATCTCCTCATCCATGCCTTGCTCCCACTTCTTTCTAGTTTCTACCTACATTGCTTCTTCAAAACATTCTGGCTCACCAGAATCAGTCATCAATAAATAATATAGTGAAGGAGAGAATCGTTCAGGGGGTCTACTTAACCTGGTAGACTTTCTTACAGTTGCAGGATTTTCAGGTACCTGCTGCTGCTCTTGATTTTCTGGTGCTTTTGGAACTTCATTTTCTTTGTTTTCATCAAGCACTGTGTACTCTGTGTTTTCCTTTTCTTCTTTATTTCCCTGCAACTGATCTTTGTACATGACCTTTTCATTGAATACTACATCTCTACTCCTAATGATTTTGTGATTTTTAAGATCCCATAAGTGATAACCAAAATCATCAACCCCGTATCCAATAAATGTACATTTCTTGAATTTAGCCTCAAGATTTGTTCTATAATCTTTATCAATATGGACAAATGCTTCACAACCAAAAGTTCTCAGAAATGAGTATTTTACTTGTTTACCCGTCCATGCCTCCTCTATAATGCCACCATCCAAAGTGCTTGAAGGCCCTCTGTTTATTAAATAAACAACAATGTTTACAGCATCAGCCCAAAACTGTAAGGGCAACCCTGCATACAATCTCATACACCTTGCACACTCCATGATCGTTATGTTCATCCTTTCTGACACACCATTTTCTTGGGGTGTTCCAAGGACTGTCTTCTCTCTACGAATCCCATTGTGTGAACAGTAACTGTCAAACTCCTTGCTGCAGTACTCGCCTCCATTATCAGATCTGAGACATTTCAACCTTTTTCCTATCTCATTCTCAGCCAAAGCTTTCCACTTCTTAAAAGTATCAAACACATCAGATTTCTGTCTAATGCAATAAACCCAAGTTTTTCTAGTTGCATCATCAGTAAACGTAACATAATAACGAGAGCCACCAAGAGATTGTACCTGAGCTGGTCCCCATACATCTGTATGGAAAAGCTCTAAATTTTCACTCTTCTTTTGTTTCCCAACCCTGAGAAATCTAACTCTCTTCTGTTTTCCATAAACACAGTTCTCACAAAATTCCAAACTTACCTATTTCAGATCTGGAAGCAGTTTCCTTGAGTGGAGAATCTGCATCCCCTTCTCACTCATGTGGCCACGCCTATGATGCCACAACGCTGCACCTATTTCTGTGGAAGCTACAGAAATAGAATAATTAGTATTATGAGGACATAAATATAACGTACCTATCCTATCTCCTTTTGCAATTACCATTGATCCTTTAGTGACCTTCCACCATGTTTTTCCAAACGTAGACAAACAGCTGCCATCTCCCAACTGCCCTATTGAGATCAGATTTCTTTTCATAGTAGGAATGTGCCTTACATCCTTTAGCAACTAGTCATTTCCATTATTTAGCTTAATCCGTACCTTATCCTTTCCAACAATTTTACATGGTTCATCATCACCCAATAACACATGCCCAAAATCACCTTGAACATAATCATAAAAGAATTTCCTATGGGGTGTAGCATGACATGAAGCCCCTGAATCTACTACCCAGTAATCACTAGTATTATCTAATGCAAGAATCAAAGCATCTTGTAACAAATCACCTACTACATTAGCTTCCTGGGTAGTCTCTTGCTGCCTCTCACCTTTCTTCTTTGGTGCTTTGCAGTCTTTGTTTAGATGTCCTTTCTTACCACAGTTCTAGCACTCTATTTTTCTGAATCTGGACTTGGATCTTCCCTTTTTAGACTTGCCGTGATTTCCTGGGCTCCTTCCTCTCTCGTTTTGTCTCCCTCTGCTCTCAATGGTCAACGCATTACCTGATGTCTCACCTGTGCTTTTCCTTCGCATTTCCGTGCTAAGAATAACACTAACAACATCATCAAACTTAAGAGTGTTCGAACTAGGGACAGAGTTACTTACAGCCATGACCAAGCTATTCCAGCTTTCTGGAAATGAGCACAAGATTAGAAGAGCCCTAACCTTTTACAGAACTTAACTGACTGGTAAGTGTATTAAACTCATTTAAATGGTCAGCAACAAATCCACCTTTCAACATCTTCATATTAAATAAATGCTTCTTTAAAAATACCTTGTTAGAAGCCGAGGATTTTTCGTAGAGCTTACTCAATGCGCTCATCACACCCTCTGTTTTTTTTTTCTTTCGAAATATTGAAGGCCACCGACAAAGCCAGGCACAGCCGTATTGTTCCTAGTCCCTTTCTGTCAAGAAACTCCCATTTTTCATCCTTCATAGCCGCCGCCTATTTTTCTTTTCCACCCAACGACAGGTACATATATTTTTGGTACAGATATTCCTCCATTTGCGTCCTCCATAACTGATAGTTTTGGCCATTAAATTTCTCGACCCTAAACTTTCCTTCTTTCGTCATTGCTCCCACTCAAACCAGGAACCCTTCCTTCCTGCTAGTTTACCAACCAAATAGACCTTTTGGCTCCGATACCAATTGTTAGAAAACAGGACCGCAGAGTAATAATAGATATACAGTTAAATCAATAAACAAGATGCAAAAACACATTAAAACATTACAGAGAGACACAGATATAACGTGGTTCACCCAAACGATGGGCTACGTCCACAAAGAAATTTGCTAGTCCTTTTATTACAGTCCAGATAGATGAAGGGATACACCCTGCAACAAAACCGCTGCACTTTCTCTTCACACTCTCGCAGTCTCTCTTCCAGTACAATACAATACCATATCCAGTCGATTTACAATGCTCTCTTTTATAGGGGAAATACCATGGGAAAAATTCTAGGGTTAACCGAATACCATGGGTCCGCAATACTGTTGGCCAACACACATACCAAATTTTTTTTTTGGGGGCTCCGCCCTCGAACCCCCTTTTTCGAGGCGCTGCCCCAAACCCCAAGGTAGGGGGAATGAGTGTACAGTACTCTTGGGTTACAATCACAACTGAATAATATCTCTGAATCTGGAAGATTAGGCTCCACAACCAACACTTTTTTCAATCTAACATAGTACTAATCTATAGGGTAGTATACTTTGATTTAAAATAATTTCCATATTCCATTTGTATTGGTTTCAAAGTAACTTTAATACTTACCCCACAAGCCTCCTTTTGAGCCAAAAGGTGAATAAAGGTTAGTGGTAGTCTAATTAGAAAATTGTGGTTTCCTTATCTTTTTATGTTTCATTTGCTATCATCATTTTTTTCAGTAACCATAATAAAATAAACCCCTCCTTGATTCCTCAATTGAGGTCCACTTGGACCGAAAGAGGTTCCTGGAGGATTTTCTTTTTAACAAGAACATCCATCTCAAAATTTACTAAAATTGACAAGACTCCGGTGTGTATGTTCTGCACTTGGCTGCACTTCGTCCGATCAATCAAGATGTATCAAAAGCACTTGAGTGACTAGTCTAATTAGGATTCACTCTCCCAAATTGACAAACCATTAGGTGAAAATCCAACACCTAGACCAAACCATTATGGTGGAAAAATACCCAAAGGAAGCGGGAACTCTTGAAAAGTGACCTCGGGGCGCCGATCTCTATCACACCCTAATAGTTACGTTATGAACAATAGCCCCAGAGACTCCATTCAGCCCACATATTTCTTGCGGGTAGCTATGAAGGTTTAGTTTTCGACATAATCCAAGTACTCTCAGTATATTTGGAGTCCACCCCTTCGCCTAATTTTAATCCACTCATATTTCACATTAACTTAAAACGTACCAAGAGGTAATTGCAAAACATTCACTCCAAGCACATGCAAGTACATTGATTTTCTTTTGACTCCTTTTTAAGGCACTGGTTATTTTCTTGCTATATATATATATATATTGTGTCTCAGCATTGTGCTTTTGTGCGCTCATTTTGTATCTTGTCATCTATGGTTGTTTATGGTTAAATTTCAAACTCCTAAGTAATTCATTTAGTTTAACATCACCATACTAAGTAGTTAGCCTTAGTAACTTAATAGGGTCTACCCCCCTTGGCTTCATTAGGAGTTGAGCCTAAATGTAGGAGTCAAGAACAAGGTGACAACCTTGAATCTAGACTTGCCCCCAAGGACACACCAAGTGGCTTGAAGATTTCTACCATGTGACCCAGGTGTGTGAAAGGCGGCAACCTTTTTTGGCACCGTTGCCGGGGATAAATCTTTTTATTCCCGGGCATGACTTAGCTTAACTTTTTTCTAAACAACTAAAAAGATAAAAAAAAAAAATTTGATTGATCTTGTCTTTAAAAAACATAAAAATTAAAACTCAATCCATTTGGCGAATCCATTGTCTAACATCCCTCCAAGAATTTCTACCCGAAGAAACTGCCATCAATTATTCAATCCTCTCCCTGATCCCGAAAGGTTTATTAGGGAAAGATTGAATAGGCAGACTTCTCGTAGAAACCTTGAAGATTTAGGAGACCAATCACTCTCAGATATCCATCACATATTTGTAGAGAGCCATGTTCACCAATCTCAAGAAATGACGGAATTATTCAAACCCCTTGACTTTTCTCAGATAGCAGATGCTCCCCATGCCATTCAAAAAGATGCTATCAAGAAGCTCCCCATATTTCAGGGCAATAATGCCATCACTGCCAAGTCTCACCTTCAAAAGTTTGAAAAGAACCTGGTTAGTTATTGCAATGATGCTGCCCATGAACATGACAATGTCAAAATGAAGCTCTTTGTTTTATCCTTAGAAGATGATGCTGAAGAATGGTACTTCGACCTAGATGATGATTCATATAAAACTCTTAGTGAATTCCTAGAGGGTTTTAAGAAGAAATGGGGAGAAAAGAAAGAACCAAGACATTTGCTTGCTGCCCTTCATAACATTAAGAAGATGGAGAATGAAACCATGGATGAATTTAACACTAAGTTCAGGCGTGTGGTTGCGGACCTCCCTAACTAAATCAATCCAAAGGATGCCTCCATCCTCATATCTTACATCGAAGATTTCATTGGTGATTTGAGGTACCAGTTAAGAGAAAAAGAGCCGGCCAATCTAAAAACTGCTCAGGAATTGGCCGAGAAAATAGAAAAGAATATGCAGTTTTCAGGAAAATTAAAATTTCCAGGTTGCACTAGGGGAAACACTTCATACAACAAAGAAAAGGGAAAATTCGTTGAATCAGAAGAAAAGGGAGCCTCTAAAGATCCCATGGAAAAGGTAACATACATGATAAAATACTTGGTTACTAGTCAAAACCAACTAATGGCCAATCATTCTGCACACTTGAATCACATTCATAATAGATTGATCACAATGCAAAGGAATAATGGACCTAGGAACTTTCATCCCAAGCAGAATAAGATGTATCAAGATAATTTTCCTTAGCAGGAGCCTAGGATTCCAAACCATTTAGACTCAGCTAACATGGTAGAAGAAGTAATTCCATGGTGTAGATCCCGTGAACAATTCCACCAAGAAAGCACTTGTTATGTTGCAAATCAAGTCATGGAACATGGAATTCCTGAGGTCAATAATCAGGAAACAAATTCAAGTGATCTTGATCATATATATATGGTAGGCCAGGCCTACCCTTTGTCACTAGCTAAACAGTACACACCTAAGGATGAAACCATTGCAGAATCTTATAGTGAAACTTATGATGAAAACTATGATGTACATGATGGGACTCCTACGTGTTCTCCATATAATGATGACTGTATGGAAGGTTTACTGCCTTGTGACCTTTTCTCTGAAGAAGATAAGTATGAAAATGAGGACAAGTATAGCTTGGAGCATGATACAAGTGACAAAGACTCCCTTATCCCCGACAAAGATATTGATGAGGAGTTCTAGACATTCATGGAAAATCCAGTCTATGACATGAATAAAGAGGAAAATAATGAACCAGAAACTTTTGATGGTTTTGTTGATTTTTCTATCTATGGCATATCTAAAGGAGAGAGCATGGACCATGTGGCCTTGGGAAACTTTGATATGAAAAAGGAGCATGCAGTTTATCCACATGATCAGACTGAGCCATATATTAGTATCAATAATGAAGACAAAGAAAACTTGATATCGGAACCTGATATCAGCAATGGGGAATCCATCACATCTAACCTAGATGATGGTGATGACTATTGGGATTTTTGTGGATATCTTATTAAGAATCCTATCTATGCTATATCCAGCAAGGGGAGTGTCTATTTAGAAATTTGTGAAAGTCCAGTCTACTATACTTCCATAGAGGGAAGCATGGATCTGGAGACCTTGGAAAACCTTAGTATGGAAGAGGAGCATTCCAAATTTTCATGTGATCATTCAGAGTCATTTCATGCAGAGCCGCACAAGGGTATCAGTAATGAAGATATTGAGAAGCAGTGTTGTGAAAAGTCAGATGTGATGCAGTCAGTGGAATATCAGTCTCAACCATATTTTTCACATATAGAGGTTCCTTATTATTTGGAGCTACTTGGGGCTTGTGCAACGAGTTATCATTTGATAAGCCCCAATGATTAGTATGATGATGCAATCAGTCTGCCTCATCATTTTGATTGGTTAATTAGTCCTATCCAGTCATGGATAGAAGCAACCTGCATGAGCACATACAAGTTGGGGAAGAATTTTTTTGACATTATTCATGCCTATGATCTCCCATCCATCCCACCCATTCTGAATCATCACGTAGGTTTGCATTTTCTGAATAAAGTATCCTTACTTTGGTTGGTAACCAAAGACAAGGAATTTTTTTTTTGTGTTAATAAAATGATTAGGTGGTTACATTGGATTTCTGATTACACTTAACCCTTTTTATATCATGCTTAGAGTTGGAAAATAAGCTCCTTGAAAAAGAGCATTTACTTTTCGCATTTTTTGTTTTGTACTTAGCTTTAATCAAACATTTTTTTCATTAGTTAGTTACATTTATTTTGTTTAAATAAATACGCTTAGTGGTTCATTTGGTTTTTTATGTAAAGCTTGTGCTACTGAGGTTTTCTTGTCAAGTTGAGATTTTTTTATAGGGTGTATAAACCAGAGATTCTGGTGTTCTCGTATCCTCTCCTTTCCCTATGACCAGATCAAGCACACGTCCCATAGTTGGAGCCAGAATGTTACCACCTAAGTTGTACTTAGTGGTTTTTTATCAAGTGAGCCTGGTGAACCGGACAAGGATAACTTGTTCAAACTTCAGAAGACCTTTGGATGTACTTCTAGGAAGTGCTTGTTGTACTATATCACATGTTCATACCCCATGGGGGAATTGTAATAAATGTTCTAGCATGATAGTGTCTGTAAAAGACTCAGTCTCTTAGACTTTATTTGTCAATCCGATCAGCCTAGGGTGTTTTTTCCCTTGGTTATTATTGGTTGTTGAATAAACGACTGATAATTTCTGAGTTTTTCACTCCATACCTCCAAAGTTGGGGTGGTCAGCTTGGCATTTAGGCCTATTGAGGTTATTAGATTGTATGTGTCAATGTATAAACATGCTATACATCATGGTTGAGTCATATGAACATGTCTAAGTCCCCCTAGGTTTTTTCAATTTTTCAATTTTTTAGTTTTTTTAGTGTTTTTTATTAAAATTTAATTTTTCCAAAACTTAGGCTATTTTTTAGTAGTTTAATTGGAAAAAATGATTTTGAAATAAAAGTGGGCCAAATAATCATTTTCAGTCATGTAGGTGCTCATTTTCAAGCTAAGAGCACCATGTAAACCCATGGACCCACTATTTCCTAGTTTTGAGTGATTTTCCATCACTCAGGTCAAAAAGCCCCAAAAATCAATTATTGATTATTTTAATTAATAAATTGATGAATAATGGAGCAAATCCACAATCATAGATCATTGGATTCTCAGCCGATTTGATTGAAATCAGTCAGATCTGAACCAGATTGACTGGATCTGACAAATCCTTGACTGAAGGAGGTGATCAAATCAGATCCAGAGTTGATTTTCAGTAGTCTTTATGGGGAATTGCACCCTCTCTCTGTCCTCCACACGTGTGGACTCTCCTGGATGCTCTGTGGATTGATGTGTCGGTTTATGGGTTGATGTGTTAGCTCAATCAACACCTTGGTTGACAAGTAGGCTTAGTTCAAATTCATATCTACATTGATTGACTCTCCATCAACTGATTTGATCTGTCTCCTTGGGATTTGCACCCCCCTTGGGTTGGATCTCCTGGTTTTTGTATAAATCAAAGCATAAGCCTCCTCTTCCAAGCTAGTTAGAGTTGGATTGAAGGGCTTGCTATTGTAATACTGTTGTAATCTTTTGATTGTTGAAATAAAGAAGCTTTGGAGGCCAAATGGTGTAATGCTCTCATATGTGTGGATTAAGCATTGTCTTACGGCTATTGATGTTGCCGGCTTTTTTCTCAATTTCTGCATATGAACCCCGTCTGGCTTGAATGATTCAGCTGAATCAATAGGAGTATAGTTGGGCAAGTAAGGTTACTTGTTTTTCTTATATCTCATAGAATATATGTTAGAATATATAGATTATACATGTTTAATAAGTTTATTTGCATGTAATTCTTGGCTCTTTTTCATATATATAGCCAGATCTCACGAGGTTTCGTGCAGGATTGTGTGTCTAGCTTTCAGGTAGCAAGGATTGGACGAGTTGTGGATGTATTTTGACTCCACTGTACATCCAAAATCTTTGTGAAGACATTTCCCCTGTGTATTCCACTAACAAGTGTCCATTGCAGATCTGCTTCAGCAACAAGCACTTCTCTTCTCCGTTTTCTCCTTCAAAATCAATTATTTTTTACCTAGTTACTTTGTTCATAGCTTTGATATTGTTTATATCTATTATATTAAAGTAAATTTAACATAGATCTATCTCCTCAAATCCCATAATCTAGATCTTGTTCTTAAAAGGTTTCATAAGCATTCTAGATCGAGCTTTAGGGAAATCGTCCTTTTTGCATGAAATTTTAAAGAGAATTTGTAGCTTGCATGCATTAGATTTCTATTTTATTTTATAAAATATAAATCTAGAAATAAGTGCACATCATATTGTCTGCCTAAAAAGGCAATCCAAGATCCCAAGGAAAGCTTGTTTTCCTTGGTTCCCTTTTTACCCTTTTTAACTAGTTTTAACTTAGCTTTTTTTTGGTTAAAAGTAAGATGACCCAAAGGTACTTTAAGAGTGATTTTGGGAATATTTCACTCTAATAAGCTTGCTTTTTTTTAGCAGGTATAACATAAAAGAGGAGGAGTTTCTGTTCGAAAGTGACTTTTGGGCCTTCTGAATCCCCCTAGGGGTCTCCCTTTTTGACTGAAATCTTTAATTTTTGCACTTTGTAAGCTCTTTGTTTCATTATATATAAGAATCAAGAGGCATCATATCAGTTTGTGGATATTGTAACCACTGGTAATAAAAATAATTCTGAATAGGCTCTTTCGAGCCCATTCCCCATCCCCCCTGGGGAGATTTGCGTTCGTGTCATTTTTTGCTTTTCATTCATTTTTTTTCAATCTAGCGTAGTACTAATATGCAGGGTAGTATACTTTGATTTAAAATCATTTCTATATTCCATTTCTATTGGTTTCAAAGTAACTTTAATACTTACCCCACAAGCCTCCTTTTGAGCCGAAAGGTGAAGAAAGGTTCGTGGTAGTCTAATTAAAAAATTGTGGTTTGCTTATCTTTTTATGTTTCATTTGCTATCATCATTTGTTTCAGTAACCATAATAAAATAAACCCCTCCTTGGTTCCCCGATTGAGGTCCACTTGGACCGAAAGAGGTTCCTAGAGGGTTTTCTTTTTAACAAGAACATCCATCTCAAAATTTACTAAAATTGACAAGACTCCGGTGTGTATGATCTGCACTTGGCTGCGCTTCGTCTGATTAGTTAAGCTGTATCAAAAGAACTTGAGTGACTAGTCTAATTGGGATTCACTCTCCCAAATTGACAAACCATCAGGTGAAAATCCAGCACCTAGATCAAACCATTACAGTGGAAAAATACCCAAAGGAAGCAGGAACTCCTAAAAAGTGACCTCGGGGCGCCGATCTCTATCACACCCTAACGGGTGCGTTATGAACAATAGCCCTACAGAATCCATTCAGCCCACATATTCCTTGTGGGTAGTCGTGAAGGTTTAGTTTTGGACATACTCCAAGTACTCTTGGGTATATCTGGAGTCCACCCCTTCACCTAATTTTAATCTA
>LPNX010539019.1:353689-364148 GCA_001517045.1 Pseudotsuga menziesii | reverse complement strand
GTCTCAGCATTGTGCTTTCGTGCACTCACTTTGTATCTTGTCATCTATGGTTGTTTATGGTTAAATTTCAAACTCCTAAGTAATTCATTTAGTTTAACATTACCATACTAAGTAATTAGCCTTAGTAACTTAATAGGGTCTATCCCCCTTGGCTTCGTTAGGAGTTGAGCCTAAACAGAGGAGTCAAGAACAAGGTGACATCCTTGTCTCAAGACTTGCCCCCAAGGACACACTGAGTGGCTTGAAGATTTCTGCCACGTGACCCAGGTGTGTGAAAGGAGGCAACACACTGAGCAAACTATTAACATATTCACCAAGAGTTTTACTAAGAATACCTTCACTTACTTGAGATGATTGCTTGGAGTGAGTGATGGATGGTGATGGATTCCATTCACTTATAGGTTTTCATCGCCATTTCCATTTTAGAGGGGAGGTTTTTTCCCATGAGGTTTTCCTCTTTTCCTCGATTTTCATGGACAAATAAGTTTTGGTTTATAATGAGGTGACTTGATCCTTTGTTTCCAAGGCCTACAATAATATTTTGATGATTTTTACTAAGTCATGGTTATGTGAACAGTAATCCAATACTTAGTACCTTGGTTTATAACCTTAATCAATTTCATTTGCTTCTTAGCATTAAATTGCTATAGTTTAGACTTAGGGAATTTGTCTAGGAGGTGAACTGGTTATTTTCATACCTTTCACACATGCACCAGCACTATAGTTGGTCAACCTAGCACATTTGCGCCCTCATTTAATTCTTTGGGGCACTACATCCTTGATTTGGGTGATCTGGGTTTGACTAGGGGGTGCTTATGTGTATTTTTGTCCATTTTGGCTCTCGTAGGAGCATTTATTGTCACCTAGAGCCTCCCACACACCTCTACTTGCTCACCCACGCATGACATGTAGTCATAATTTCCCCAACACACTTCAGCCACGTCCACACCTTGGTTCGTGACCTTTTGGGCTGAGTTGGAGCTTGTTTGGTCCACCTAGAGGGTGTTGAGGCTAGTTTTGGACATGTCACATGTACACTCAGATTTGGCTTCCTAATCCTCAAGAATTGATCTAGATGTAATATATACCTATTCTTAACACATTCATATGTTAGGAAGTTCAATAATATCCAGTTTTTGTTCACATCTGTATGTAAAATTGTTCCTCTTTCAAGCTTTTTTGTTGGTTTTTGCAAGTAATTCGAATTGTGAGAGTCTCTTGGGCTCCTAGATCATGTTGTAGATAAAATTCTCACAAAATAAAATAATTCAATAATTAATAAAGATAAATAATTGAGAGGTTAACAAAAAAAACCAGCATCTAAATAAAACCCTGTCAGACACACTCCCTCCATGTCACAAAGCTACCATTGATCCAATATACAAAGATTAATTACATTTATAAAGCCCTACTAGTAACTTTTGAATTTCAAATGTAAATTGATGGATTTGGAAAAATAAAAAAATGTTCTTTAACCTAGTGGAGCCATACCACTTATCTTTGACGAAAAGGAAGGAGCTATCTAGCTTCCCACCATCTGACCGCTGGGATGACTTACTGCTACAGTGTGAATGACATCGGCATGTGGTTCCTAAAACAAAAATCATGTCTGTAACCAATGATGTACATAAAAATTTGTATGTGCACGGTTGAAAGAATCTCTCTCCCTGAAAACTATATACCCATGCGGAGACATAATAATATAGTATATAATAATAATTTAATTGTTAAGTTTTATGCACATTACAATACAATAATAGTTTGATTTTAAGTCTTATGCACAATGGCTATATATAAATAGTATTATTTATAAGCTAATAATTTTAACCAATCAGCAGCAAGTTAAAGTCTTTCTCAATAACAAAAAAAGGGTCCCTATAAAGTATCTAAAAAACAATGCCCTTTGTGGTCATGGTTAATGATACCTCTAGTGGAATCATGTACTTTCTAGCATCTAGCCTTAATCATGTACATGAAACTAGATACAACCATGGCTAAAATTCAACCTATTGTCCATGAACACTTATGCAACATGCTATAATATATTTGTTGTTGTATTTAATAGTATATGTATATCATAATAGTTCAATTTTTAAGTTTCTATATTTAAATAGTATATTTATAATAATAATAATCTAATTTTCAAAGTTATGAATTAATCTAAAACTAAATTGATGTATGAGAGATGTTTATGGAGAAAAGAACTCTTTGTGGGATAAGAGACCTCCTCAACCTCCATATTGTTGTATGAAACTTTATTTAAGGGACAAGGGACCTCTTACATGCAATAAATTAACTATTTAAGTTTATAGAGGTACACATACCCTATACCCCTCCAAATTTGAAGCTATACTTCCCTAAAAAGAAATGCATGCTTTTGATCACCTCTTTTAATATAACAAGAATGGGTAGAAATTTTATATTAAAAGAGTTAAGAGTAACAACCAAAAGTTACAAAATAAGTTGCTCTGTTATGAGGGGAATAAAAAAGAGGTGCTTTCAGTCCCAAAATCCCCTTCCTTGAGAGGTAAATATAAAAGTTTCCCATCTACAACCATAAAATTTTTAGTGCTATATAAGAAGACAAACTAACCTAACATAACTGCACAAAAGCACTGCATAACAAGAATAAAAAAGGATTAGCACAAATTGTAATTTGCATAGCAGATTTAACCAATTTGTTTGGAAGATTCTAGGTCTATCTATTCATTTACATGTTGATGAACAGATCCTTCTCGGAACCCATAACTCGACATCAGAATGCCCATGACAATGAATCTTCTTAGCCAAGTTGAGTAGCTTTCCCACATCAACTACCAATCTATCAACTTGGCCACCCTACACTCGAGCACTATCTTCCATGTCAATCAATATGGTGTCCATAAGGGGAATGTGGTATGAAACTTGACGCATAGTTTCCAACATGCCATCCCAATGGAACTATAGAACCCTCGTCATGGCTTTAACAAACCGAATATCATACCAAACCACTCATAATTCAACATTTCAGGATGACACTTTTGGAGTGGAAGAGGTCATTTCCTTCATTATACTTAATATAGAGCACTCAACCAAAGATTTTTCAACAAGATAATCCAATCTTACTCTAGCCTTGATAAAGGGAATCCTATAGAAAAAAAAAATCCAGAAGGAGACTTAGGTCCCTATGGAGAGCAAGTTTTCTTCAAAGTAAATAACAAACCAACACATGAAAAAAAACACCAAAACCTAAAAGAGTTGCTGCAAACTTGAGCATCCACAACCAAATGAAATACCTGAACACCGAGGTATTCTGAAATTCAAACCTAAAAACCAAATTTATATCAACAGAATCGAAGTTAGATCTGTTACCACCTAAGTTGTACTTAGTGGTTTTTATCAAGTGAGCCCGGTGAACCGGACAGGGTTAACTTGTTCAGACTTCAAAAAGACCTTTGGAAGTACTTCTGGGAAGTGCTTGTTGTATCATATCACATGTTCATACCCCATAGGGGAATTGTAATAAATGTTCTAGCATGATAGTGTCTGTAAAATACTCGGTCTCTTAGACTTCATTTGTCAATCCGATAAGCCCAGGTTGTTTTTTCTCTTGGTTATTATTGGTTGTTGAGTAAACGCCTGATAATTTCTAAGTTTTCACTCCATACCTCCAAAGTTGGGGTGGTCGACTTGGCATTTAGGCCTATTGAGGTTATTAGAGTCTATGTGTCAATGTATAAGCATGCTAGACATCATTTTTGAGTCATATGAACATGTCTAAGTCCCCCTAGGTGTTTTTTCAATTTTTCAATTTTTTAGTTTTTTCAGTGTTTTTTATTAAAATTTAATTTTTCCAAAACTTAGGCTATTTTTTAGTAGTTTAATTGGAAAAATTGATTTTGTAATAAAAGTGGGCCAAATAATCAGTTTCAGTCATGTAGGTGCTCATGTTCAAGCTAAGAGCACCATGTAAACCCATGGACCCACTATTTCCTAGTTTTGAGTGATTTTCCATCACTCAGGTCAGAAAGCCCCAAAAATCAATTATTGATTATTTTAATTAATAAATTGATGAATAATGGAGCAAATCCAAAATCATAAATCAGTGGATTCTCAGCCGATTTGATTGGAATCAGTCAGATATGAAGCAGATTCATTGGATCTGACAAATCCTTGATTGAAGGAGGTGATCAAATCAGATCCAGAGTTGATATTGAGCATCCTTTATGGGGAATTTCGCCCTTCCTCTCTCCTCCACATGTTTTTGGCTCATATGCATGAGTTTTGGTGGATGCTTCAGTCAACAGGTTGAGGTGTTAGTCAGATCAGCCCCCCGATTGACAGTTACACTCAGTGAGACTCAGATCTGGCTCAGCTAGACACAGATCAAGCATTGATGAACTCTCCATCAGTTGATTTCACTTGATTCCATGAGGAATTACGCCCCCCCTGGGCTAGATGGCCTGTGTTTTGTATATATCCAGGCACAGCTTCCTCTTCCAAGCTAGTTAGAATTGGGATTGAGGTGCTGCTACTATTGTACTGTTGTTATTCTTCATTTGAAATAAATAAAATCTTTGGAGGAAATATGGTGTGGTGCCATTACATGTGTGGATGATTATTGCCATTGTTTTACTGAGGTAACCTGTATCTATGGTCATTGTTTTGCTAATTTCTTGTAGATCCGTTGTTAAGATTGATAATAAGCTTATTATGATCTTGATAGGAAAGCTGCTTTTCAATAAGTTTATTGACTATCTCTTTCCTTTGATGCATGTTTAGAGATCTTGATTTAGCATCTCCTATAAGTTTATATGCATGCTATCTTGAATCTTTGTGTATGTACTAATTGGATCTCACAAGTTTCTTGGCAAGTTCTTTGATTTTAGCTGAGTTGCAGGTTCCCACTTTGGAGAGGATGCTGATCTAGTTTGTTTATTCATTCTCTTCAAAACCTTCCAAAAGGCATAGTCTCTCGACATTCCACCTGAAAGCTCCATTGTGGATCTTCAAAGAAACCAGTATTTCTTTCCTCTTCTTCCTCCCTCAAAATCAACACTTCACCCGGTTACTTTGTTCAGTTCATAGATTTGATTTCATTTGGATCTGTTTCATCAAAGTAAAATATACATAGATCTGCTATTTCATAGCCTATAGTCTAGATCTTGCACTCAAAAAAGTTTCATAAGCATTCTAGATCTAGCTTTAGGGAAATCGTCTTTTTGCATGAATTTTAAAGAAAACTTGTAGATCACATGCATTAGATTTCCTTTTGCTGTTATAAAATTTAATATTCTGCAATATCAATACACTTTCATTGGCTGCACAAACAGCAAGCCAAGATCCCAAGGAAAGCTTGCTTTCCTTGGTTCCCTTTCGTTTGTTTTAGCTAGTCTTAACTTCATTTTTTCTGAGATAAGGTAGGCTGATCCAAAGGTACTCTTAAAGTGATTTTGGGCATTTTTTTTTCTAAAATTATCACTATATTTTAGAAATTCTGACAGAAAATAAAGGAATCTGCTGTCCGAAGTGGCCTCAGGAGCGTTCAAATCCCCCCAGGGGTCTCCATTTTCACTAAAAACTCAAAAATTTTCCAAAGTTGTAAAATCTTGGTTTCAGCCTGTATAAGGACCAAGAAGTTTCTGATAATTTCAGTTCACTGATTCTGTAACCAATAATAAATAAAATCATTTTTGGAATAGGCTCTTTCGAGCCCATTCCCCATCCCCCCTGGGGGGATTTGCGTCGGTGTCCTTTTCGTCGCTTTCTGCTTATTTATTTTTTTAACTAGTATTGATCTAATTTGCAGGGTAGTATACTTGATTCTATTATTAATTTCATATTCCAGCTTTTGTATTTCAAAGTAATCATAATACTTACCCCACGATTTCTCGATTGACCCGGAAGGGGAAAGAGATTCGTGGTAGGATTAATTAAGAAACAAGAACTGTGTATCTGTTTTCTTTTTTCTATCATTTTTTTATTAGAAACTTTAAAATTAACCCCTCCTCTATTCCCTGATTGAGATCCACTTGGATCGAAAGAGGTTCTTGGAGGCTTTTCTTTTAAACAAGAACATCCGGTTTAAAACTTACTAAAATTGACAAGAATCCAGTGTGTATGCTCTGCACTTGGCTGTGGTTCATCTGATCAGTCAAGCTGTATCAAAAGCACTTGGGTGACTAGTATAATTAGGACTCACTCTCCCCAACTGACAAACCATCAGGTGAAAATCCAACACCTAGATCAAACCTCTACGGTGGCAAAATACCCAAAGGAAGTGGGAACTTCTGAAAAGTGACCTCGAGGCGCCGATCTCTGTCACACCCTAATGGGTGCGTTATGAACAATAGCCCCAGAGACTCCATTTCAGCCCACATATTCCTTGCAGGTAGCCGTGAAGGTTTAGTTTTGGACATACTCCAAGTACTCTCGGGTATATCTGGAGTCCCCCCTTAGCCTAATTTTAATCAATTCACACTTCAATTTTAACTTAAAATATACCAAGAGGAAATCGAAAAACTTTCACTCCAAGCACATGCAAGTACATTGTTTATATTTTTGACTCCATTCTAAGGCACTGGTTATTTTCTTATATATATATTGTGTCTCAGCATTGTGCTTTCGTGTGTTCATCTTTTATATCTTGCCATCTTTGATTATCTATAGTTAAATTGCAAACTTCTAAGAAACTCATTCAATTTAACATCACAACACTAAGTAATTATCCTTAGTAACTTAATAGGGTCTACCCCCCTTGGCTTCGTTAGGAGTTGAGCCTAAACGGAGGAGTCAAGAACAAGGTGACATCCTTGACTGGATACTTGCCCCCAAGGACACACCGAGTGGCTTGAAGATTTCTGCCACGTGACCCAAGTGTGTGAAAGGCGGCAACAAGATCCCAAAAACAAGAACCAAATCAAGACAGAGAAATAGAATAAGCGCTGAAGAGATCCATGAATACAAATAATACCACTACCTTCTTGTAGGGGAATTAAACCCACCATAAAATCCATATCACATGGACTGAGTAGCAAGTATGATGCAAAGGCTCCACCTGATAGAGAAATAAAGTTATTCTGGTGATAAAATCATTTGAGTTCTAATCACACATTTGATATAACACATGCCTCTCCAAAATTAATTACCAATGACATGACAATAGACGATTTAAAAAAAATAAGGAATCCAACTTCTTTGTGAATGCCCGCCATTTTGGAAACAAACACCTTTGTCTAAGGTTGTTCCTTGATTTTCTATAGAATTTGCAAGACCATTGTTATGTATTCTTATTGTTAAGATTTCATATACTATACTAGATATCATTAGTGTTTAATCCAAATTCACAACAATAGCATATGCAGAATAACTGAAAGAAACACAATCACAAGAGAGACACAGATTTATCCTTGGAAACCCTCAAGGGTAAGAAAACCCAACAAAACATCCTATGTATAAGGCATATGAGATAAACTCAAAAAAACGGTAATCCTGCTCCTTCTGGTATGTCTCTCTCTCTCTCTCTCTCTCTCTCTCTCTCTCTCTCCCCTATGTGCTACACAAGTAAGTGTTTATGTGTTCAAATGAGAAGCACAACCACTCTATTTATACTCTTTTTGTCAACAGACTTTTACTCTAAACAAGTCAGCCCCACTAAACTGTTTGGGATGACTTCACCTAGGAAATCAATTTTTTTTATTATTATATTCATTAGGGTACTAATGACCCAAATTACAATGGAGGATTTACCTCATGACTATATGATGACCAATTACAATAGTGACATCCCAGCGGAGGAATAATAACATCTCCCTTGGGGTACATCAGTAAAATACATTTAAAATATGATTTGAAGTTACAATTGTTGAGTATATACTTGTCATTGATTTCAAAGGTGTTCATGAATGACAAAGGAATAACCAACATATATGGTAGTAGGAGGAGTTCAGTAATGAAAAAAGGAATAACCAAGGAAATGATGACAGGACAAACTCCGTGAAAGACAAAGGTAGTGATGACATGGAATGGATGATGATATGACTGATATAATGAGATGGAAGATATGATGGAATGGAATGGAATATATGATGATGTGGAAAGAAGTTGAAATCATTGTGGTATGAAGTTGAAATAATTTTATGACATCATTCTGGATAAATATGGCAAATTGGTGAAAATCGGGAAATTGACTATGTATGGAATAAATAGTAAAAAATGGTATAAGAAGATCTCAGAAAAATACCCACCCTAAATCACGGGTTATATTAAATGCCCAGATCACATAGGGTTCATGTATACTAATGTTTTGTCTACCTGACCATGTTTTTAGATTGTCTTGGAAGAATTTGACGGAAAAGTTATGGACCTTCTGAAACAGTGTTTTAGGTAGATTGGACCAAATTAAGAAAATTGGTTAAGTATTAAAAAGGAGATTGAGAATCCATTTTGAAATTCCTTCCATACATTGTGTGTTTGTCACTAAGATTTAAAGGTGATATGGTCTTGTTCACTGATGAAATGGGTTTCTAGCGTTACTCTTGGTTTTCATTATGATGATCAGATAAGGAAATTATCAGTCCGCCAAAATGAAGAGAATGGTTTCCACAACCCAAATTCTGAAGGTGGAAAGAGGAAGCAAAAAAGAGGAATGTATAGAATCGTGAAAAGAATGTGGGAAATGCCACAGTTCCACATCCCACGATCTAGAAGATCAACGGTCAGAAAGACATCCGTAAAATATCGTCGATGCAGAAATATTAGTGCAGAAAGTCAAAGGTGGAGAATTGCGAAATCAACATTTGAGTTTTTGAGAAGCCACATCTTGCATCCCGTGATCTAGAAGATCGAAGGTCAGAAATACACTCGTAAAATATCGATGGTGCAGGAAGTTTAGCGCAGAAAGAGGAAGACAGATAATTACGAAAACAATGTTTGAGTTTTTGAGAACCCACATTTCGCAACCTGTGATCCAAAAGATCAATGGTCTAGAGACATCCATAAAATATCAACGGTACAAAACAATTGAGGCAGAAAACTAAGTGCGGAAAGACACTTTGAGAAATGTCATAGTTAGGAAATCCACAGTTTGGGAGATCAATGGTCACAAAGATCTTGAAGGAGATCAATCATGCGGAATGGTTGAGGAAGAAAGCTAAGTGCATAAATACATTTTGAGAAATGTCACAGTTTCAAAATATGCATACTGCATCCTATATTATATCTACAGTCAGGAAGAATCCCAATATAAAACCATCGACTCATGATGCTTGCAAAGATGAAGAATGCTTAAGTTCATGACTGGAAGATTAAAAAGAAAATCGATTAACATGGAACTAGCTTGGTTGTTTTGAAAAGGCACGATCGAAGAATGAAATGGCACAATGGTGAAGAGATGCATCTGCAGGAAACATGAAGGTATTTATACACAGAGGGATGAGTGAGAGAAATTGCATCTAGGGTCCAGATCATAAAAGTAGAAGCATAGACCAGTTGGTGTGACCGAGATTATAGGGTAAATAAATCTGGAAGATTACTTAAAACATATTAGGGTGGCAGGGTGGAGCTAAGTGTAGAAATTCTGACCAGCAATAGATTAATTTCACTCACAACAAATTACAATTGATCATGCAAAATTGTCAACAATGGAGACTGAAAATGGAGCTGTAACACAAAATTATATTAACTCAGTGTACAATAGCCAACCCTGTAATATCATAGGCTGCTGAATAAATAGAATACATGAAGAAATCGAATGCATGAGGAAGCATCCAAATCTAGCATAAAGCAGGCTTACCCAAAATAGGCAAATCCCCCATAGGTGTAAAAAGCTGATCCCAAATATGTCATGAGGCTCACGAATTGGCAAGGGATCATGGGAAAGCTAATGAGTGGTGAAATGGAAGCTCATACATGCTTTTGCATGGAGGAAAGAGTGTAGGATGAAAGGGGAATAAAACAGGTTCACCTCACCTAGTCTTGCTTTCCTTATGTGCTTTAAAAACTGAAAAAGAAGTCAACAAAGCAGAAAAAGCAGAAGGGCACCTAGGAGGCCAGGAATAAAGTAGATTTGATTCCTAAGGCTTTCCCAAGCGCTACATGAGTCAAATATGGAAAGTTTGACCTCTATGGATAGGCAATTAGCAACTTGAACATGGCTGGACTCATGAACTAGGCAAATAAGACAAAAATAAATGAATTAATGTCTAAGAGGGTAATACTATGGGTTTGATTATTCTAACACCCCCCCTTAAGCCTGACTTTATGAGTAATAAATAAAAAATGTAGGGCCTAGCAACAAGGCTTAGTCACTCTTTTACATACTGCAAGTCCATATGAACCAAGGAAAAAGGCAAAACCAACTTGGGAAAATCCTCCCTTAAACATGGACTGTAAAACAAAATTGTAGAATCTTGTCTCCACTCATGCTTTGACAACATGATTAGCAATCCCCAGCAGTGATTTGAGATTACTGATGGTATTC
>LPNX010539019.1:302513-350309 GCA_001517045.1 Pseudotsuga menziesii | reverse complement strand
GTGAGGATAGTTTTCTGTGAATCCATAGCTTTAGAAAATCTGTCCCGACTGTCAGTAGAAGGCTCCCAGTCTTGATGTCGAACCTGCAAAACAATTTTGAAGGAGAGTAACAACCTACAATGGATTTGATACCATGTATAAATTCTGACCAGCAATAGATTAATTTCACTCACAACAAATTACAATTGATCATGCAAAATTGTCAACAATGGAGACTGAAAATGGAGCTGTAACACAAAATTATATTAACTTAGTGTACAATAGCCAACCCTGTAATATCATAGGTTTCTGAATAAATAGAATACATGAAGAAATCAAATGCATGAGGAAGCATCCAAATCTAGCATAAAGCAGGCTTACCCAAAATAGGCAAAGCCCCCATAGGTGTAAAAAGCTGATCCCAAATCTGTCATGAGGCTCACGAATTGGCAAGGGAGCATGGGCAAGCTAATGAGTGGTGAAATGGAAGCTCATACATGCTTTTTCATGGAGGAAAGAGTGGAGGATGAAAGGGGAATAAAACAGGTTCACCTCACCTAGTCTTGCTTTCCTTATGTGCTTTAAAAACTGAAAAAGCAGTCAACAAAGCAGAAAAAGTAGAAGGGCGCCTAGGAGGCCAGGAATAAAGAAGATTTGATTCCTAAGGCTTTCCCAAGCGCTACATGAGTCAAATATGGCAATTTTGACCTCTATGGATAGGCAATTAGCAACTTGAACATGGTGGGACTCATGAACTAGGCAAATAAGACAAAAATAAATGAATTAATGTCTAAGTAGGTAATACTATGGGTTTGATTATTCTAACACTAAGGAAGGAAATAGGCCTGCAAAGGGGTGTATCCTCCTTCCAGTAGTAGCTCATAAATAGTGTTTAGTAGCATCTTATCATTTGTAGCTGACAAAACAGGGTGTTGTAGCCTCCTTCCAATAGAAGTTGGTAAATAGGGTGTAATACCATCCTTGTCTGTAGTAGCAGGAAAAACTATTTGTAAATAATAATTTTGCAGTAATAGGAAGTATTGGTGGTTTACCTAATTGGGATTCCATGATAATTTTTTGTTTTGTGTGTTCTTCTTGATTATGTGTTTTAATAAGTAAATTATTAAAGTGGTTTTAAATTGTGAAAAGTTACAATATCAATTCATCCCCGCTCTTAGTATTGTCCAGTATTTCAACAATTGGTATCAGAGCGGGTTCCTTCACCTCACTTTAACCATTGGAAGGTAGATCCTATTTAAAACCACTATGGATCAACAAGAAGGTTTAGCCACCAACAGACCTCCATTGTTCAAAGGAGAAAATTATGCTTACTGGATTGTGAGAATGAAGTCCCATCTAATGTCCCTTGGATGGAAGGTTTGGAAAGCAACTGAGAAATAGTATAAAGAGATGATCAAGCACCTACAAATAGTGTGGAACTATCCCAATATGAAGGTAATTGCAAATCCCTAAATGCAATACTGAGTGGATTGACAAACTCTATATTTACAAAGGTTATGTAATGCAAAACTACCAAAAAAACATGGAATAAGTTAAATATTATATATGAAGGGGAATCTAAAGTCAAATAATCCAAGCTTCAAACACACAAAGGGTAGTTTCAGATCCTAAAATTGAAAGAAGAGGAAAATATTGGGGAACACCTTCTAAGAGTAGATGGGGTTGTCAATGATATTAGATCTATTGGAGGAAAATTAAAAGAAAGAGAAGTGGTGAGAAAGGCACTAAGAACATTTCCAATGAGGTATGACTCAAAAGTGTCCACTCTAGAAGAACATGATGACCTTGATGACATGACAGTAGATGAACTACAAGGGATCTTCACTGCATATGAGATGAGGACGAGACATAATGAATCCTTAAGAAAAGAGGAATCATTTAAAGCCTTATCCAAGAACCAAATAGAGAACCTAGATAAAGAAGAAACTCTTTTCATCAGTAAATTTGAGAAAGGTACTAGGAAATACAAAGGAAAGCTACCCTTGAAATGTTTTAGCTATGGAAGAATTGGACATTTTTCCAATAAGTGTCCTTACCCAAAATAAGAGAGTGATCGTGAAGACTATTGCTGTCTAAAGGATAAGATCATGGGTAAGAAGAAGTTTAAGAAAAGTAAGAAGAACTTCTATTCCAAAGAAGATAGTGATGATGAAAGTGAAGATGCAAAATACTATTTATAGGAACAACAAATTCATATGAGGAATTAGAAGTGGACATAGAAGCTCAATCCATGGCTGCTATTGATGAAATTGAAAAATGTAGGAAAAGAAACAAAGTTTTGAAAGAGAAACTATCAAAGTACCAAGAAGAAGCAAATCAAATTATTATGGACCTAAAGAACCAACTTCAAGAGGCCAAGAAGACCAAATAGGATCTAGTAGTTCTCCCCAGGGAGAGAATCCAAGATTTTGAAAAACTTCAAAAAGAGATTATTCAACTTAGAAAAGGTGTTGATGAAAAATGTATCAAATCAAAGTTTGAGAATAGCTCAAGGATCTTATATGATATCTTAAGTAGGAAAATATCATCAAATGATAAAACTAGTTTAGGATATGACAAAGAAAATGAGCCAGAATATTCCTTTGTCTCAAACCAAGGTGGAAATGAAAGAATCTATGATGCACTAAAGAGTCCTGTTAAAAGGGAAGAAAGCAAGAAATATGTTTCATCCTTCCATGACAAAGACATAACTAATGAGGTGTCTAAGAGATCAATGACAAACAAATATCAGCATATATTTTTGGGTCATTCTTACTCTTGTAATAATTTTGGTCACAAATCCCTAAAATGCAGAGCTTAGGGAAAGGGTTATCAATATAAGAAGGATATGTCTAGTAAACAAAAAGGAATAAATCATAACCATTTTGGACCTCTTCAAAAATATGACATAAAGTGTTACAAATGTAATAACTTTGGACATATTGATAGAGAAAGTAAACTAAGGGAGAGTGTTTTAGTAGAAGCTCAGAAACAGTGGAAGAAGATGGAATTTGTGAAGCAAGAAGATCAAATATTCCCAAAACATAAAGGGGAATTCTATGGGTACTGTCATTGTTGTGATAGGTTTGGTCACAAGGCTGCTGATTGCAGAACCAAGGGAAAATATCAAAGTTTGAGAAGGAAACAAAACACAAACATAGAATTTGATAAAGGACAAGTAAGCAGGATACCCCATGGAAAGATATCAAGGAAAAAATCATATTACGAGAACTCAGAAGAAACATAATTTTCAAACATTAGTGAAGTCTCCAAAGATGATGATGAGCATAATAGTGCCATAAATAAGGATGACATCCATTATGAGGAAAATAAATATGGATATGTAAAAGAATACACCAATAAATATGAAGGTGATGAAGAAGGATATAATGATTATTGTGGGATTATTTTCTAAAGATATATCTCATGATTTAAAGAGAACCCTGAAAATAACATTCGGAGGGATCATATACTTAGGGGGATTTAAAGTAAGAAAATTCCAATTGGTATCAAAAAATTCATTTGGTATCTAATGTTGAAGTATGCTGAAAGCTATCTTCATCAAAGACAATAGGTGATCAAGGTTAAATGATAATATTGGTGTATGGTTGACATAGATAATGTGTAATACCTATGAAGTAACATGAGAATAACAAAACGTGTGATTCATGAAGACCATGATGTATGCAATCAAATAGAAGATAAATATTTTATGTTCATTTTGATTTTGAAGTCATGACACATAAAAATTGTTGACAGTGGAAGAAAAATCAAGTCTGATTTGAAAAATAAAAAATTCAATCTATCAAAAAATGTCAGGTAGAGTAAAAATAACAGTGAAGACTCTGAAGGAACAATGGGTATTTAAAAAAAAAAATATTTACCAGTTTAAGGAAGTTCTTTCTAAATTTTCTCTCAAACTTGTATCAAAGCCTGTTGTTATTGCAGACAAAGGATTTTGTGAATATATCTTGAGAAGAGCAAGTTACATAATATAGTGAAAAAAAAGAACAGTGTAATGCTGAGTGTAAACTCTGTCACAAAAATGTTGAAAAAGGAGAGGAAGTATAGTGACAGGGGGATTCCATGGATCTATCATTCAAGTTATCATTCAAGAACCTGATACAAGAAAGGTAATTTTAAGATAAATCATAATACATTCGTTAGTACCAAGTTCGATTAACAAAGGGGAGATATGATGACAGGGGGAATTGTCAGAAAGAAAAAAGATAGGAAATCCTATATCAAAATAGGTACAACAATGGTATAACAGGTTATCCTTTGTCATTATTGTCAAAGGGGGAAAATATTTAGATGTTGCCATCAATGCCAAAGGGGGAGATTATTGCGTATATAGTTGTCATTGATGTCAAAGGTGTTCATGAATGAAAAATAAATAACCAACAAATATGGTAGTAGGAGGAGTTCAGTAATGAACAAAGGAATAACCAAGGATATGATGGCAGGAAAAAATCAGTGAAAGACAATGGTAGTGATGACATGGCATGGATGATGATATGGAAGATATGATGACATGGCATGTCATGGATGATGATATAAAAGATATGATGGCATGGCATGGAATAGATGATGATGTGGCATGAAGTTGAAATAATTGTTGCATTATGACATCATTCTGGAGAAATATGACAAATTGGTGAAAATCAAGAAATAGACCAAGTATAGAATAAATAGTCAAAACTGGTCTAAGAAGGTCTCAGAAAAATGCCCGCCCGAAATCATGGGTTAGAGTAAATTCCCGCTGCACATAGGGGTCTTGTAGACTGGTGTTTTTTCTACCTGAACATGTTTTCAGATTGTCTTGGAAGAATCTGAAGGAAAAGTTATGGACCTACCAAAACAATATTTGAGGAAGAGTGGACAAAATTAAGAAAATTGGTTAAGTCTTAGAAAAGGAGATTGAGAAGCCATTTTGAAACTCCTTCCATAGTCTATGTGTTTGTCAGTAAGATTTAAAGGTGATATAGTCTTGGTCACTGTTGAAATGGATTTCTATCCTTACTCTTGGTTTTCCTTATGATGGTCAAATAAGGAAATTATCAATCTGCCAAAATGAAGAAAATGGTTTCCGCAACCCGAAGTATGGAAGGCGGAAAGCGGAAGGCTGAGAATCATAAAAATACTATGGGAAAAATCACAGTTCCACATTCTGCATCCTGCGATATGGAATATCGACGGTTAGAAATACATCTGTAAACGATCGACGATGCAGAAAGATTAGTGCGGAAAGCGGATGGTAGAGAATTGCGAAATAAATGTTTGAGTTTTTGAGAACCCACATTTTGCATCTCGCAATATAGAATATCGATGGTCAGAAAGACATCCATAAAACATCAACAGTGCAGAAAGAGGAAGGTGGAGAGTTGCGAAAGTAACGCTTGATTTTTTGAGAACCTGCATTCCGCAACTCGCGATCTAGAAGATATACTGTCAGGAGACATCCATAAAAGATCAACAGTGCAAAACAATTTAGGTAAAAATATAAGTGTGGAAATACACTTTGAGAATTGTCATAGTTAGGCAATCCACAGTATGGGAGATAAATGGTCATGATGAGCTTGAATGAGATCAACGACATGGAATAGTTGAGGCGGAAAACTAAGTGTGGAAATAAATTTTTAGAAATGTCACAGTTCGGCAATTCGCATACAACATCCTATATTAGATCTATGGCCAAGAAGAAGCCTGATATAAAATCAAGGGCTCAGGATGGTTGCGGAGATTGAGAATGCGGAAGGTCACGAATGGAAGATTAAACAACAAATTGATTAAGAGGGAATTATCTTAGTTGTTTAAAAAAGGATCGATCGAAGAATGAAATGGTGCAATTGTGAAGATATGCGTCTGCAGGAATAGGAAGGTATTTATACACATAGGGATGAGTGAGAGAAATTGTCTCTGGGGTCCAGATCATAAAAGAAGAAGCAGAGACCGGTGTGTGTGACAGAGATTGTAGGGTAAAGAAATCTGGAAGATTACTAAAAACATATTAGCGTTGTAGGGTGGCACTAGGGCAAGAAACATGATTGTAGGGGGTTGTAGCCTCCTTCTAGTAGTAGCTGGTAAATAGGGTGTAGTAGCATCCTGTCAGTTGTAGGTGAAAAAATAGAGGGTTGTAGAGTCCTTCCAGCAGAAGTTGGTAAATATGGTGTAATACCATCCTTGTCTGTAGTAGCAGGAAAAATGATTTGTAAATAAAATTTTTGTAGTAATAGGAAGTATTGGTGGTTTACCCAAATTGGGATTCCATGATAAATTTGTGTTCTGTGTGTTCTTATTGATTATGTGTTTTAAATTGTGAAAAGTTACAATAGTGATTCACCCCCCCCTTTTAGTATTGTCCAGTATTTCAAAGACAATATTCAACACTCGCCATTAACAAGAAGGGTATTCTACTGAGAAGATCATCATCAACTATAGGAGTAATGAGAGAGAACCTTTAGAAGTATCGAGGTAATAGATATTATACATCATAGGAATTTGTCACAATCAGTAACTGGAACAATTACTCTTCAATGTCTTCAATACTGGCACATTGTCTTCTTCAGCATTTACTCTCCATCTTCTGCAGCATATGATCACTTAATCCTTTGTAGGAGCACTTCAATCTTCTTGATCCTTTACAGCAACACTTTGATCTTCTTGATCCTTTGTAGCAGCACTTTGATCTTCTTGATCCTTTGCAGCAACACTTCGATCTTCTTGATCCTTTGTAGCAACACTTTGATCTTCTTGATCCTTTGTAGCAACACTCCGATCTTATTGATCCTTTTTCTGAAACACTACCTGAAGAACACATGATATCTTTGTGATATGATTAATACTTATCACTTTATGACATTAGTCCAAGTATGATTCAATCCTCCATCATCCTAATCCCTCTTAACGAGGAGGTTCCATTATCCTGACTAGCTGAATCATATACAACTAAATGCAGATATCTTTCGCATGTGAATGCAGGACCTGTCGATCGTAAAGACTCACCATAGAGCATCCTGATCATCCCTAGAGCTAGGACCACTCCCAAGTGAGTGTTATTATATGGAATCCACGAGGAATCATCGTAGAGAATCCTGAGCAGTAAAGCCAGGACCACTCTCAATTGAGTGTTATTCTAAGGTATACTCTCCATGCAAGAGTAACATATGCCACTGTAGATTTGGTTGTTAGTTTTTATCATTCAAGCTAGCATTATGTTAGGATATTTAACTGAGAGAATAACAAGTACAACAATCAAACACAAGAGAAAATGAACACACTATTTTTCCTAGGGGAAACCATAAATGGAGAAAACCCCGCAAGTTCCTCAAAGATAGAATCAGCACCAAAAGTAAAACCCCAAAACATTAAGATGATCTCCTGACAGTAGTAACCTCTTTCTTCCTTGCCCCAATGTCTTTCTCTTCCTCAGCTATGCGCTACAATTGAGTGTGAGTGAGTGTGTACTAAATAGAGAGGCTAGCTCTCTATTTATACTAATTCTCAACATGACTAAACCCTACTAGGGCCAACCTCTCTAGGAGAGTCTAATAACCCTAGTGCCCCAGAACTACGGGGACTTTAACCCTTATACAATAGGAGGGTTACCCACCTTGGCTTAACATGACTTGTTTACATTATAGATCCTCCTGATAAGAACATCGGGGCATGACATGAATCAAGTACATTACAAATAAATCTTGGAATAAACATCAGGTTACAATATATAAGAAAATACAAGTGAATACATTCTGAAGTTACATATACATCAACACTCCCTCTTAACTAAGAAGGTATTCTCTCGACACAGTTTTTCCAGCACAAGTATTCTTCTCTGTATCATCTGGGTAATCATCAAGTTCTCATAATATTCATCTTCAAGTCATCTCCATCTTCAAGTCATATCCATCTTCAAGTCATCTTCATCTAGATCTGGATCATCACTCAATCTGGATCATCATCATTGGATCTGGGTCATCATCACTAGATCTGGATCATCATGGGGTCATCATCACTAGATGTGGATCATCACCCGATCTAGATCATCACTACTGGATCTGGATCTTCACTCGATCTGGATCATCACTACTAGAACTGGATCATCACTTGATATGGATCATCTCAGAGACATCATAACTGGATCTGAATCATAGCTCAATCTGGATCATCACTAGGTCATCATCATATGTGCTATCTCATGATTATTCTCATCACAGGAAGTTCTATAGAGCCAACCCTTTTTCATGCTGGTTGTGGGAACACATCCCTCAATCACATCAGAATGGCCATGCACTCACATCTGATCATGTAATACTGCATCTTACAATTGTCTCAGAAAGGCCCTTAGTCCTAGACCAAGTATTCTCGGTAACTCACCGGGAAGCTCCATTCCAAGAATGGCAGTAGCCCTTATATCTGATCATGTAGGAAAAAATCCTACAATCATATCAGAATGGATTAGCACTCATATCTGACATGGAAGGAACCAATCCTCTCTACCATGACAGAATGGCTCAGCCCTTACATATGACCTACTCGTTAGAATGGTTTACAGACTCATCACTTCCCCTTAGAAGGGACCTCGATCTGGAGAACACCAAGCTTCTCCTTGAAGTACTCAAATTTTTCTTTGGCCAATGGATTCGTCAATACATCAGCTATCTGATTGTCCATCGAAACATACTGGAGCTTCACTGCTCCCCTCTGCACCATATAAATGATATAGTGATACTTGATCTCGATATGCTTCGACTTGTCATGGAACACATGGTTCTCTGACAACTTCACACAACTCTGGTTGTCACAATGTATACAAGTAGCATCCATCTGGAGATCAAATAAACCAGACAGTAGCTTCCTCAGCCATACAGCCTCACAACTAGCTGAACAAGCTATGACATACTCTGCTTCAGCTGTACTCAGTGCCACACAGGATTGCTTCCTGCTAAACCAAGAGATCACACCTGATTCCATACTGAAACAACATCCCGAAGTGCTCTTCCGATCGATGGCACTTCCTACCCAATTTGAATCAATATAACCCTCTAGCTTAATATTCTAATTCACCTCATACTTGAGCCCATAATCAATTGTACCCCTCAAGTACCTTAGAATATGATTTCCACCAGTCAAGTGAACATGTCTCCGATCTGTCAGGAACTGGCTCAAGCTGTTCACAGCAAAGCAAATATATGGTCTCGTGTTCGTCAGGTACATCAAAGGCCCAATCATCTGACGATGCATTGTGGCATCAACCACTTCTAATGAAGCATCACTCAATAGATTCAGGTTCGATGCCATAGGTGTGGTCATGGCCTTGCAGTCCATCATCCCAAACCTCTTCAGGATCTCTACTGCATACTTCCCTTGTCCAAGGGAGATTCCATCCACACTCTGCCACACCTCCATGCCTAGAAAATAATGCATCATACCCAAGTCCTTCATTTCAAACTCGGCAGCAAGCTTTCTCTTTGTATAGGAAATCAACCCATCCATACCTGTTATAAATAGATCATCTACGTACAATAGGAGCATCACTAGGTTTCCATCTTCAACCTTGTAGTAAAGGTTGGAATCTGCTTTACTCTTGGTAAAGCCTAGACTGGATAGAAAGCTATCAATTCTTCTGTACCATGTCTTGGGTGCCTATTTCAAACTGTACAGGTCTTTCTTCAATCTGCATACATGAGACTTTCTGTCATGTGTCTCAAAATCGAGTGGTTGTTCTACATACACTTCCTCTTCTACTACACCATTCAAGAAAGTAGTTTTGACATCCATTTGTTGTATATTCCATTTCATCACTGTAGCCAGAGAAAGTACTAATCTAATGGAAGTGTATCTGGCTACAGGTGCAAAGGTTTCTTCATAGTCTATTCCTTCTTTCCGTGAGAGACCACAAGCCACGAATCTTGCCTTATATTTCACTATGTTACCGTCTGCAGCATGCTTGATCTTGTAGATCCATTTGGAAGTTATAGCTGAATTCCCTTTTGGTCTTGGGACATCATCCCAAACATCATTCTTCATGATTGATTGATACTCTTTGATCATAGCATCCTTCCATTCTTTCCGTTCTGTCGCTTCTTTATAATTGGAAGGTTCTTTATTGATGAAATCACATAGTAATGCTACATACCCGTAGCAGGATCTGGTCCTGTTTCTTTCTCTGTGATTCTCTTCTGGATCCCCATATCTTTCTGCATCTTGGATGACTTCTCATACCCGAGCAGGTTTCCTCTTATGGGGATTCTTTTCTGGAGGTGGATCTATAGGTATTTGTGGTTCTTCAAATTCTCAAACTTCTTCTTGAGTTTCTTCATTCATGGTTGTATCATGAATTCTAGGTGCTTCTGCTTCTTCATATTATTTAGTAGGTTTCTGTCTAGATTTGTTGTAAGCTGTGTCTTCATCAAATGTCACATCCCTACTGATTTCAATCTTATTGAATCTTGGGAAGTATATTCTGTAAGCCATCAAACTTTCAGAGTATCCCACAAATTTACCCTTCTTTCCTAAAGGATCAAGTTTTGTTCTCTTCTCTTTTGGAATGTGTATGTACACAGGAAAGCCAAATATTCTAAGATGGCTGAATTCTGGTTTCTTACTGGAGAAGACTTCTTTAGGAGTCTTGTTCTCGAGTACTTTGTGTGGAGTACGGTTCTGTACATACACCGTTGTTCTGGCAGATTCTGCCCAAAGATGCATAGGAAGATCTTGATCATGAAGCATAGATCTTGCTGCTTCCATGATAGTTATATTCTTCCTTTCTACAATCCCATTCTGTTGTGGATTATAAGGAATGGACAACTCCTTCTTGATCCCTGAGTCTTTACATAGCTCTTTGAATTCATTTGATGTGAATTCTCCACCATTATCTGATCGAAAGGTTTTGATCTTCTTGTCTATGTGATTCTCGATCAAGGCTTGAATTCCTTGAACTTGATAAATGCTTCATATTTGTTCTTCATGAAGTAAATCCATGTCTTCCTAGAAAAATCATCAATAAAAGAAACATAGTATGCATACCTGCTTAGTGAATTTGATGACATTGGCCCGTGTACATCGAAATGGATGATTTCGAAGATTCCTTTTTCTTTGCTTTCGCTACTTGGAAATGTCTTCTTTGTATTCTTTCCTTTTGCACATCCTTTGCAGACCCCATCATGTTTTGCTTGATTTTCTGGAAGACCTTCAACAACTTTGCTTGCCAGTGGTAGTGCTCTGTAATGCGCATGTGCAAGCCTTCTATGCCAAAGTTCATTTGGCTCTACTATGTCATGTAACAAAGCTTGTTCTGGATGGCCCTTTAATTTGTATAGACCTTCTTCTTGTTCTCCAATCACTACTACATCATCAATAGTCTTTCCTTTTGGCCACATGATGACTTGACCATCTATAAATGCAACCCTCATTCCTTTTGCATCTAATGCAGATATGGAGAGAAGGTTCTTCTTGAGACTTGGTACAAAAAATATAGCTTGCATCTACATAGACTTTCCAGAGTCTAGTTTATAGGAGGATTCCCCACTACCTTTTATTGGATATTGGTAGTCATCTCCAAGCTTCACCTTGTGAGGTGATTCATGTTCTGAAAGTTTTACAAAGGACTCTTTGAATCCTATAATATGTTTGGAAGCCCCGCTGTCTATAAGCCAATCATTGCTTCCATGTGTGATGTTTCCTTTGAGAGAAGAAATTAAGACATATTCTTCATCACTTGAAGAGTCTTCACTTTCATAAGGCTAGTTCTCTTCTTGGATGGTTCATCATCCTCTGCAACATGAGCATGATGTCTTCTCTTGTTTCCCTTTTTCTTATTTTGTCTTTTAGGACAGTCTTTTGCAAAGTGTCCTACTTCATCACATGTATAACATTTGATTCTAGACATGTCCCTTTTAGAGTTAGTTTTAGAGAAATGCTTATCTTTGGAGTGACAAGAACTTCTTTTGGTTTTCTTGGAGTGTACTATGAGAGCTTGATCTTTACTTCCCATCTTTTCTTCTCGAGCCGCTATCCAAGCTTCTTCTTGAGAGCATTCTTCCCATAGTCTGCTGAACTTGACTAACTTCTTTCTAGCACATATCCCTTGAATAAAAGAGTCCCATGATCTAGGGAGACCATTCAAGGTGGTCATCACAACCTCTGCATTTTCCACTTCTTCATCTACTGTTTCCAACCATTCCTTGATCTGAGAGACCCTTGTAAAGTAATACTGGATGGTCTCAGCATTCTGGATCTTTACATTCTTCAGTTGGTTTCTCATAGTCATATTTCTGTTTATGTTCTTCCCGTCAAACAATTTGGCTAGGGCATCAAACATAGCCTTAGGTGTCTTTAGGGAGGGAACTTGTGGTATGAGGTGATCCTTAATTGAATCAGCAATGATCCTCTTTTCCATAACCAACTTCTTCTTATGTAAGGCCTTAGCCTCATCTCCCTCTAGAACAGGAACCTCCTCATTGATATAGGAGTCCAACTCATTTTCTTCCAGGACCAGGGAGATCCTATACTTCCAAGCTCAGAAGTTATCATATCCCTCAAGCTTTTCATCAACTTGGTATGATGAGACATCTTAACTGAGAACCTAAAATGGAAATACAAAATATTTAGATCTTACCAGGTCAAGATGTCGGATCTGGATTTGGAGCTGAAATCCTGTAGTGCTGGTTCAAGAGTAGATTAAGGTTTTGCTTTTCCAGAGTTCTGTCCAACCAAATGCTTTGAATTTGATCCCTAACTTTTATTTTGGGGAGGATATCAACACAGGCTTGGGATCACTGAAAAATTCCTCTTCTGTGAAAAGCCCTCATTTTCGGCAGTAGTGTTGGGTCCAAAACTAAAAAACCTCATAATTGGATTCTGCTCCGACCGAAAGATGCGCCCTAGGGAGGAGAGTTATTCCAACCTTCTTTTGCTAAAAATATATGGAGAGAGATCCACAAAGTAGGAATCCCTAGTTCTCGCAGCTGCACAGTGTCTTCTTCTCAGTTTAGCTCTGATACCCTGTTAGTTTTTATCATTCAAGCTAGCATTATGTTAGGATCTTTAACTGAGAGAACAACAAGTACAACAATCAAACACAAGAGACAATGAACATAGTGTTTTTCCTCGATGAAAACATAAATCGAGAAAACCATGCAAGTTCCTCAGAGATAGAATCAACACCAAAATTAAAACCCCAAAACAGTAAGATGATCTCCCGACAACAGTAACCTCTTTCTTCCTTGTGCCAATGTCTTTCTCTTTCTCAGCTATGCGCTACAACTGAGTGTGAGTGAGTGTGTACTAAATAGAGAGGCTAGCTCTCTATTTATACTAATTCCCAACATGACTAAACCATACTAGGGACGACCTCTCTAGGAGAGTCTAATAACCCTAGTGCCCCAGAATTGTGGGGACTTTAATCCTTAGACAATAGGAGGGTTACCCAACTTGACTTGACATGACTGGTTTACATTATATATCCTCCCGATAGGAACATCAGGGCATGACATGACTCAACTACATTACAAATACATCCCGGGATAAACATCGGGCTACAATACATAAGAAAATACAAGTCAATACATTCCGAAGTTACATATACATCAACACTAGCATCCATAAGGACTCACCATAGGACATCCTCAACACTATATCTAGGACTAATCCATGCGATTTTTATACCACGACGTCCGCAAGGACTCATCATATAGCATCCTACTAAAGTTAGGACCACTCCCAAGCGATTGTTATTCTATGTCATCTACATATAAATGTAGGTACACTCTCCATGTGAGAGTAACATCTTCTATTGCAAATATAACATCCATAAGGAATCATCATAGAGCATCCTACTAAAGTTAGGACCACTCCCAAGCGAGTGTTATTGTATGGTACACTTTGGCATGTGATAGTAACATATTCTATTGCATATATAATGTCCACAAGGACTTGCATTAGAGCATCCCACTAAAATTAGGACCACTCCCAAGAGAGTGTTATTTTATGGTACAGTCTACATGCGAGAGTAACATTTGCTACTGCAGATCTAACTGTTAGGATTATTAATCATCCCTTGACCACATTTTCTATTAGATTATTTTATCCTAACTTAGGAGTTTTAATTAATTAATTAAGTCCACTAGTACCAGTGGGTCCACATGGCCTAATGGGGACACATGTACCAGTTACTAGAGTGTGGGGAACACTGCCAGAGGCTAATTGACACTGACTACACTTGCATGCATCGGCTTAGGAACCTCCTATACAAATACCTACTTTTTAGGAGCCATTGGGAGTTTCGACACCAACCTTCTTCAACCAATTGGAGTTGGAACTAGTTAATCTTAGTTTATTTCCAATTACATTCAGTTAGATCACAATTAGTTCAGTTAGTGCTAGTTATGCATGGTTGCATGTGGATTAGGCACCTTTTCTCAACTACCACTTCAGTTAGACTGAGTTAATTTTTTATTATTGATTGTGTGAATTGTTTATACATATGGAGTTAACCATTTGGACTCCCATATTGAGTTAGCTAGTTAGTTAGGTACAATCACATCCAGTTGGTAGATTCGAATTCCTCCATAATGGATTTGAATTATTCCATATGTAAACTATTGTAACACTAGACTTAATTAATGGCAATGATACTGTAATTATCTGAGCTATACTCATCCATTTCTTGCGTGGTTTGATTTGTTCATTGTGTATCTTCATTCCTCTTTTACTTCATCAATAATATTGGATTCATTGCTTGATGACCTAAATGGCACACAAATTTTAACATGGTATCAGATCCATTTCAGGAAAGCTTCATGTTTGTCTCTCTCCATTGAACATAAGAAGCAGTTGGGTTTCCACAGATGTCCTACAAAGAGTTCCATGCTTCCTCTAAATTTATACAGAGTGGCAGTGTAGGCGCGACAGACCCTGAAAAAATGTTCATGTCGAGAGGGAAGGAATGATTCTAACACAGTTCAAATATTTTTAGTTTTGCAGTGATATTTTGTAGGTTCAACTTCATATGGATTCAATATTATGAGTTCCTCTTCTTATTCCATCCACAAGATATCTAGAATGGAAGTTGAAGATGATTGCATCTCTGAAGAGAAAAGGTCTCTATGAGGTATCTATTGGACTTGGTAAAGATTCTGATGAATATGAGAATAACTAGATAAATGACGGTGATAGAGCATATGGAACAATATGTGAGGCCTTTTCTCCAATCGTGCGCTACCTTATTGATTTTGCAGAATACCCAGAATATCTCTCGACAAAACTGGATAGAACCTTTGGGAAGCACAATGAGGATTATTATAGCAATTTGGAGAACACATTAAGAACCACAAGAATTATTTATTCAAAATTCTTGTCCTATAATCTCTCTGATGAAGTTGTTCAAGATGAAGAAGAGGCAGAATATTCCTCACAATCAATTTGAATTGAAGAAAGTCTCCTTGGATTGACTCCTTCTCTTGTTGCTCCGGAAGTGTATGAGATATATGATATCTCATATCCTCACATGGATTATCTAGAAGAAGAAATTCAAATCTCTGATTTTGAAGAAAAACCATCCTTCCATTATATGCAAAAATTCTATAGTGATTCTTCTATTACAAATTCTGTGTATAGTTTATCGGTGATTTCTCCAGGAAAGAGAGAGAAATTTGATGTCTCTATCTCTAATGATGTTGCTGGTATGAATATAAGTAATTATTTGGATATTTTGGAAATAATATCATAATGTAGGATTGATCCATTCACTATCATTGATCTAGAGCTTCCAACAAATTCCTACATGATTGCATGCACCAATACTCAGGGTTTTGAAGAAGGAGAAAACTGTGCATCTACCATGTCGGTGGAGAACACTATTGGATCTGATATGAGCCTATTTGTATATAATATTATATTATTTGGATATGATCTGATATTAATTGGTTCTAGGATTCAAGATCTTTCAGTACTGCTTGTAGTTGTTCTCATCAATTTTGCTGTGAAGAATCATGTACCAAAATCTCTTTCAAAATTTATGCTAGGGATTTGATGTTAGTTTTCTCTCATGAGTTTGCTGATATTATATTTTGTAAATAATTGGATATTTTGGAAATAATTTCATATTTTAGGAGTGATCCATTCACTCTCATTGATATTGAGCTTCCAGCAAATTCCTACATGATTACATGCACCAATATTCAGAATTTTGAAAAAGGACAAAATTGTGCATCTCCCTTCTCGGTGGAGCAAACTATTGGATTTGGTACGAACCTATTTGGATATGATATGATATTATTTGGATATTATCTGATATTATTTGGTTCATGTTTTAAGTTTCAATAGGTTTCATTAATTCTTGTAGCTACTCTCATCAATTTTGGTGTGAAAAATCAACTACCGCAAGTCTCCTTCAAAGTTGTTGCCGAGGATTTGATATCATTCCTCACTTTTGGATCTGATATGAACCTATTTGGATGTGATTTATTTTCTGATATGATAATATTTGGTTTAGTTTTTAAGATTCAATATCTTACATTATTGCTTGTAACTGGTTTCATCAATTTTGGTGTGACAAATCAAGCACCGGAAGTCTCCTTCAATTTTGCTGCTGAGGATTTGATGTTAGTTTTCTCTTATGAGATTGATGATATTAGATTTTTTGAATTATTGGTTATTTATGAAGCTATACCATATTATTGAGCTCAATCATTTTCTCTCCAAAGTCCCAGGGCTTCTCTACCTACCTTTTTGATCACATGCTCATCTCCTCACAAAACTAGTAAAGTTGGAGACATTTTGCATCCGCCTGGACACTTGATCCTAACACGTGGGGATGATTTTTCCTCACCTGGATTGATGCTCAAGGCAATAATATATTTATTTCTTGGGTGTTCCTCACATGGTTCAAGTTATTAAGCACCTTTTCTCTCTCATCAGTTGGTTTCAACTGCTCTACATGGGTCTAGTTTTCATCCTGCAGCTGTCTATATTCCCGATTCAGTTGAGCACATTATTCTTATTCCAAAAAGGAATATTCCTACAGACATAATAATTTTTTTTGGATTCAAAGGTTCACATGCACAAATTTAGAATTTTGCTGCACAGAAGAACCAGAATACTACATTACTGCTGCAAATTGCATTAAAAGATTTTGCAAGTTTTTAACTTGTATTTCCTCATTTCTGCTTATCTTGAGGGGGGGTTTCCATGAGGTTTTCCCCTATTTCCTGACTTGTATTAAGAAGCATTATGTCTTTTAGATTGTATATGGGTGACTTATGACCTTGTTTCCAGGGCCCACAGTTATCCAAGTTAGGATTCAGGGGGGGTGTTAGGATTATTAATCCTCCCTTGACCATACTATCTATTATATTATTTTATCCTGACTTAGGAGTTTTAATTAATTAATTAAGTTTACTAGTACCATTGGGTCTACATAGAATAATGGGGCCACATGTACAAGTTACTAGAGTGTGGGGAACACTGCTAGAGACTAACTGACATTGACTGCACTTCTAGGCATCAGTTTAGGCGCATCCTATACCAATCCCTACATTTTAGGATCCACTAGGAGTCTCAACACCAACCTTCTTCTATGAGTTGGATTTGGAGTTGGAACTAGTTAATATTAGTTAATTTCCATTTACATTCATTTAGATCACAATCAATTTAGTTAGCTCTAGTTATTCATGGATGCATGTGTATTAGGCGCCTTTGCTCACCTACCACTTCAGTTAGACTGAGTTAACTGTTTATTAATGATTGTGTGAGTTTTTTATACATTTGGAGTTAACCATTTGGACTCTGATATTGATTTAGACATCTCAAGTTAGCTAGTTAGTTAGGTACAATCACATCCAGTTTGTAGATTCAAATTCCTCCCTAATGGATTTGAATTATTCCTTATGTTAACTATTGTAACATCATATTTAATTAATGGAAATGATACTGTAATTATCTGATCTACACTCATCCGTTTCCTGTGTGGTTTGATTTGTTCAGTGTATATCTTCATTCCTCTTTTACTGCATCAATAATATTGGAATCATTGCTTGATTATCTAAATGGCACACCAATTTTAACACTAACTTCCACGAGGACTCATCGTAGATCATCCTTAACATTAAGGATATGACCACTCACAAGAGAGTGTTATTCTACAGAATCTACATATGAATGTAGATGAAATATTCATTCGTCTACAAGACCATACTTTGCTAGTAAGGATCAATCTAAGGACCATAGTGTTATTTTTTCGTAAGACTATCCTTAAGAGAGGATCATTGTCATTAATGATAGTCTCATCATGACTCCCCATTTATAGGGAGGAGTTGTATTATCAAATTTCTCCCCCATTGTTTGAGGAGGGTTCATATCTTTGACTTGTTCTTCCTTCCCGAGGAGATTCCATATATTCAACTTGTTCCTCCTTTTCGAAGAGAGTTTATATATCCGATCTGTTTCTCCTTTTCGAGGAGAGTCCATATCTTTGAATCGTTCCTCCATTTAGAAGAGAGTTTATATCCCCGATCTATTTCTCCTTTTCAAGGAGAGTCCATATCTTTGACTCGGTCCTCCTTTTCGAGAAGGGTCCATATCATCGTTATTCCTCATTGCGAGGAAAGTGTTTTCGGACTACACCAATCTTGTCATGGAAGTATTCAAGCTTCACTTGATATAGAGGCTTGGTCATCAAATCAACAACTTTGTCATCGGTACTTAGATACTAGAGTTTTATAGCTCCCTTTTGTACCATATCCCTTATATAAAAATATCAGATTTCTATTTTCTTTGATTTATCATGGAACACCATATTCTATGTCATCTTTACACAACTCTGGTTTTCACAGAGAATCACTATGGTGTCCAACTCTATGTCAAATAGTCCTGACATCAATTTTTGAATACATATCACTTCACAACTAGATGAGAAAGTTGTTATGTATTCTGCTTTAGTCATGCTGAGAGCAACACTGGATTGTTTCTTACTAAACCATGAGTTCATGGTGGATCCCAGATAGTAACATCCACCTGAGGTGCTCTTTATTTCTACGACACTTCCTTCCCAGCATGAATCTATATATCCATACAATATACATTCATGATATATAACATAGTATAGTCCGAAATCTATCATACCTTTTAGGTACCTCATCATATGCTTTGCAGCTATCAAGTGAACCCGTCCAAGTTTAACTAGAAACTGACTTAAGGTGTTCATAACTAAGCATATATATGGCCTTGTATTCGTTAGATACATCAATGACCCAATGATGTCTCTGTATTGAGTGATGTCCACTAACTCTGATGATTCATCAGAAAACAACTTCAGGTTGGTGTCCATGGGTGTGGCCATGGATTTACAATCCAACATATCAAATATTTTCAAGATTTCCATTGTATACTTTCCCTGGTTCGAAAAGATTCCCTCTGGGATCTGCCACACTTCCAACCCAAGGAAATAATGCATCAATCCAAGATATTTCATCTTGAATTCTTAAGCTAGCTTCTTCTTGCAATATGTGATATGTTTCTCATTTCCTATCAGAAATATATCATCCACATATAGTAATAGTATGACAGGTTCATCATCCATAACCTTCATGGAAAGGTTTGGGTCAACTTTACTCTTGGTAAAATACAAACTTATCAAGAAGCTATCAATTCTTCCATACCAAGATCTAGGAGCTTGCTTTAGTCCATACAGATCCTTTTTCAACCTACATACATGAGTCACTCTGTCTTTGACTTAAAATACTTGTGGTTGTTCGATGTAAACCTCTTCCTCAATCATACCATTCAGGAAGGTCGTATTTACATCCATTTGGTGTAAATCCCACTTCATCATGGAAGCAAGAGCCATGATGGTTCTGATGGAAGTGTACCTTGCTACTGGAGCAAAATTCTATTCATAATCAATCCCCTCTTTATGAGAGAATCCTCTTGCCAAAAAATTTCCTTGTACTTTTCAATAATTCCATCAGTTGCATGGTTTATCTTGTATATCCACTTTGAAGATACCACAATCTTGTTTTTTGGTTTGGGTATTATATCCCAAACATCATTATTCATTATTGACTAGTATTCTTCGGTCATTGCTTCAACCCACTCTTTCTTTTGTGCAGCTTCATCATAGATGGTGGGTTCTTGATCTATAAGGTCATAGATCAAAGCTACATAACTGAAGTATGGATTTGATCTCTTGTTGGTTCTTGTGGAGCCTTTTGAAGCTCCATAATTCTATGCTTCTTATATGATTTCTCTTACCTAAGCAATTTTTCTCTTTATATAGATATCCATAGTAGGGGGTTCCTGAGGTTCCATCATATCATGATCTTCTGATGCTACTATTTTAGGAGAGGATTCACTTCTTCCTTTCTGGGAGGTACATCCCCTTCATGTACTTCTTCAAGGTGATATCTTCTGGATTTCTTGAAAGTAGTTTATTCATCAAATGTCACATCCCTACTAATATCTATATGATGGAATCCTGAAATCCATATCCTGAAGGATTTGGATAATTCACAGTATCCAACAAATATTCCCTTCTTTCCAGAAGGATCCAACTTGGCTCTCTTCTATTTCGGAACATGCACATATACTGGAAAACCAAATGTCTTGAGATGGCTCACTTTAGGTTTCTTACCTGTATACATATATTCAAGAGTCTTGAATCCAAGTGAGCACTATGAGATAATCTATTCTTCGCATACGCAACTGTTCTTGTTTCTTCATCCCACAGGTGCATGGGGAGATATTGGTCATGAATCATAGTTTTCACTCCTTCCGTAATGGTTCTATTATTTCTTTCTGCAACACCATTTTGCTGGGGATTATAGGGAGTGGTTAGTTTACTCTTGATTCCAACTTCTTTTCAAGAATGATTCAAATTATTTTTAAGTGTATTCTCCACCATTATCTGATATCAGTGTCTTGATTCTTCTTTATGAATGGTTCTCTATCAAGGATTTGAATTGCTTGAATTTCTCGAACACTTCACTCTTGGTCTTCAAGAAGTATATCCATGTCTTTCTTGAATAGTCATCAATAAAGGTGACATAGTATTCATATCCACTTAAGGATGTAGATGGCATAGGACCACATACATCAAAATGAATCAATTCCAACATACCTTTGGTATTTGTTTCACTTTTAGGAAATGGGTTCTTGATGTTCTTTCCTGTTTCACATCCTTTGCAAGTTCCTTCATGATCAATATTCAGATCGAGTACACCTGTCACCACATGACCACTTTTCTCACATAAGGTAATTCTTTGTAGTTGACGTGAGAAAGTATTCTATGCCATAGTTCACATGAGTTAGTGGTCTCACGGACAAGGGTTGTCTTTGGATTTCCCTTGAGTTTGCATAGTCCTCCTTCTTCTTCACCAATGAACAAACCATATTCAATTTCTTTCCTTTGGACCACATGAGTACTTGTCCATCTATAAAAGCAACTCTATATCCTTTCTTATCTAATGTTTCTATGGAAAGTATATTCTTTCTCAAACCTAGTACATATAATACTTACTTCATTTTCATGGAGGTTCCAGAGTCAAGCTTATAACTTGATTCACCAATTATTTTAATGGGATATTGATAGTCATTCCCTAGAGATACCTTCTAAGGAGAGTTATTTTCTTCAATTTTTGAAATACTTTTCTTCTTCCCTATCATGTGCTTTGAGGCACCACTATCATTAAGCCATGTGTCTTCTCTAGGTGTTACAGACCCAGAGATTGCAGAGAATAGTACACATTCCTCTATATCTTCTTCTTTTGCTTGCCTCTTTCTAGGTATTTCTTCTTCTTCATCATCCTAATATTTAGCTAGATGAGAATTATGTCTTTTGTTGGCGTTCTTGTTCAATGGAAACTCTCTAGCAACATGTCATATCTTATTATAGTTGTAACACTAATGTTTGGAGTAGTTTCTCTTCTTCTGAAACTTCTTTAGAGGTTTATGCTCCTTGTGACTATCCTTATTGAAGTTTGATTGTTTGTTTCTCTTGGTATGGGTAGCTAGAGCTTGATCATCTTCCCTAAGTAAAGCTTATTTGCTAGACTCTAGCCTCCTCTTGGATGCAGTCTTCCCATACAATGTCAAACTTCATAGTTTCTTTTCTAGCACACATAGTCTGTATGAATGATTCCCAAGGTATAGTGATACCACTGAGAGAAGTCATTACTAGTTCATCTTCATCAAGGGAGTCTCCAATAGAATCTAGTTGTTCCTTGAACTAGGATACCCTTGCAAAGCAGTCTTGAATTTATTCTCCTTTACTCATCTTGGTGCTCTTTAGTTAGGCTCTCAAATTCATCCTTTTGTTGGTGTTCCTCCCTTCATACATTCTGGAGAGGGAATCATAAATTTTATTTGGTGTCTCTTTAGATAACACTTGAGGGATCAAGTGATATTTGATAGAATCAACAATGATCCTCATTGCCTTGATTAGGTCCTTCTGATGCTTCTCCTTAGCTTCATATTCTTCTGGTTCTAGGACTTCATCCTTGATATATTTATCAAGATCATTCTCTTTGAGAATAATACGAATCTTATACTTCCAAGCGCGAAATTTTTCAATGCCTCCCAGCTTATCCTCAAGCTTAGTTCTTAGGGCCATCTTATCTAGTAGGCTACTAAAATGTGAAATTTCTCAAAATGAAAAGTTGACTTACCAAGAGATGTGCTTGATTGAAGCGAGTTGGTTGGTCCACTTGGTTTCTAGAGATCCCAAGTCTTCACCCTTCAAATCTTACTTATGAGGTTCCAAATTCTATAGAATTTATGGTTCTGGTTTTCTACAGTTTTTTGGTTCAGGGCCAAACTAGGGTTTTTATTTACTGAAGACTCAAGCACCCAAATAATTCAATCCTAGGCTCAATATATGTGCTCCATATAGGCACAACTTTATATGCAAGTAGATCTTAAAAATTCCAAATTTTGCAGAAACCCTAATTTCTTCTAGAGGGAGAGGAGAGAGAGTATCACATTGTGAAAGTTGTCCTATTCAGGATAGATATGATACCATGTTAAGATTTCATATGCTAGACTATATATCATTGGTGTTTAATCGAAATCACAATAGTAGCATAACTAGAATGAATGAAAGAAACACAATCACAAGAGAGACACAGATTTATCCTAGGAAACCCTTAAGGAGAAGAAAACCCAACAAAACTTCCTCTGTATAAGGTGTATAAGATAAAACCCAAAAAAGGTAATCCTCCTCCTTCTGGTATGTCTCTCTCTCTCTCTCTCTTTCTCTCTCTCCTATGTGCTACACAAGTGAGTGTGTCTGTGTTCAAATGAGAAGCATGACCACTCTCAGTTATAATATTTTTGTGAATTGACTTTTACCCTAAACATGTCAACCCCATTAAATTGTCTGGGATGAATTCACATAGGAAATCACAATTTTTTTTTATCATATTCATTAGGGTACTAATGACCCAAATTGCAATTGAGGCTTTACCTCATGACTCTATGATGACCAATTACAATAGCAACATCCTGACGGAGGAATGATAACATCTCCCTTTGGTTACATTAGTAAAATACATTTATAATATCCTTTGAAGTTACAATATTCAACACTTAGATGCATGGAGGAAGAAAAGAAAAACTACTTTTTTGTTCGTATTTTCGAAATATCTCCCTATGTTTTTACTCAAATTTCAATTGGGAAAGCTTGTTGGATGCGAAATTAAATTCCGCATCCAACGAGTACCCACTTGGAATACTTTTGACGGGCCCCGCTACCCCCAAAACAAGAAATACCTAAAAAATGCGATGATGGCATCATCATCACATTTTTTCATGTATTTCTTGTTTTTGGGGTAGCGGGTCCTGTCAAAAGTATGCGGAGTGGGTACTCGTTGGATACGGAATTAAATTCAGCATCCAATGAGATCTCCCGATCAAAATTTGAGTAAACACACAGGGAGATATGTCGAAAATATGAACAAAAAAATAGTTTTTTTTATGATACCTATCCCCAAATTTATATTAAAAAATTGTTTAAGAGATGCTTCGTTTTTTTATTTTAAATCATTTTGATTGGCTAATACATGATGACATGGAATTTGTATTATTTTTTGAAGGCCCATTTTAAATTGAAATTTTCTCTAATAGGCTTAAACCCTGCAGTTACCACCTCTAAATTTTTTTAATTTGGTGTATGATAATACCTTATTTGTCGGAAAAGGACCCCCCTTTGCATAGTGAATTGAATGCTAAAGTCTGTAGAGGTGTACATACCCTACCCCGCTATGGATTTGAACCTAGATTTTAATCACCTCTTAGCAATGGATACATGTATAGTTAAAATTAATCAAATCTAGTTTATTATATTATAATGATGAATCATATTTAATTTTTCACTTTCATTAAGTGCATTTATTATTATTGTTTAATGTATCCACAAAAAGAAATCCATGTTATTAATCACCTCTTCACTTTAGACTTGATAAATATAAAGTTAAAATGAATCTATACTAGTTTATTATATTAAATGATTTATTATTATTATTATTATTATTTAATTTAAGTAATGTAAAAATAAACCTGGTTTTTAATCACCTCTCAACACTAGATATATATAAACTTAAAATCAATCAATGCTAGTTTACTATATTATAATAATGCATCATATTTAATTTTTCACTTTTATTAAGTACATTTATTATTATTATTATTTAATGTATCCCTAAGAACAAATGCATGTTTTTTATGATGATTAATGTCCATCGAGACCAAATTTGGTCTATTGGACCTTAAGAAGGGCATTACTTGGTTTACTTTAAAAAAAAATCATGTGCTCAAAAATTTTGGCGAGAAGCTTTCTGAGCTCACTATAGTTTTGGTAAGTTAAGAGGTTAGAAAGATATGTATTGTAGCAAACTCATATCTAATGTGGGTGTAAGCATGGAACTCTAGGAGAAAGTAATTACAATCCTCAACTCTCAAAGACTCACAAAGATGGAAAACCTTTTTCTCCCATGGATTTTTAAGAATAGACCAACACCTAGTTTCACTATGGAGCACATGAGATCTCATTCTAATCTTGTCTATATTAATTTTCTTCCTTGCACTAGTAACTACCAAGAGATACTTCCGATCTTCCAAATTAGGGTTAGCTTCCTTATAGTATCTTAATTTCTCTTAACCAGTACATTTCCTCTCACCACAGTTCCTCTTTAAACTTAGAAGTAATAATATTTTTGACATTATTGATATTCTACAAAGTGTCATTTTCATCAATGCCCCAATTGTTTAACCAAGCAATGGTATCTTCACACCAAGTCATCTTGAGGCATAGTTGGTTTGGAATTGACTTTAAACCAATTTTAGTAAGTCTCCCATTTCCCATGTTATTTGTCTTGTACTTGTACATTAGGTACCTAGTCATAGTCATGCTCTTCATGGGGGAAATACCCACTTATATAAAGAGAATAACATAAGGCGTATTACTTTTAATTTTTAGGTTATAAGTTATAAACCGCTTCTGGATTTGCTCAATATTTTTCCAAGATTCTCTAGAAAGGTTGCACCCAGGCCCATACTTCACAATCATACATGATAAAATGGATTACAAGAGTTTCAAAGAGGAACTTCTTTTTATCCCACATGACTAGGTTAGCTAATTTACAATTATTTTTTAGACCAAAATAAGCTTTCCACCCTCCATTAATTTTTTTCTAAATGTTATAGTTCCAATTAAGCTTCTGATGGATATCAATTTTGAGATAATTTTAAGCAACTTCCTCCAATTTTCTATTATCATAAATACAATTTGTGTAGGTGTCTTTCTTAGATTTTATAATCATAACTTTTGTGTTTTCGGTGTTAACAATCATACCCATGTTAGAGCATAAGTATTTGAGATTTCTTAATTGCTTATCGAGATCAAAGACACACCTTGAAATACGAACAATATCATCAACATAAAACAGGAGAATAATAACTATCCCAACAAAGATCGTGCTGATGCAACCTGCTTCTTCTAAACACCTTTCTAATTTATCGAAGTAAAAAGGAAAAAAACATACTAATTTATTAACTACAAACCATAAAGTGAAACACCAAATAATTTTTTTTTAGTTCTTAAAATATTATATTGAACCAATATGTGAGGATAAATATGACTAAAAAAAGTTATTATCATTTTAATCTTTGATTATAAAATTTAATATAAAATATTTATAGTTGTTCAATTTAATATAAAAGAAATTATTTTAAATTAAAATTTTATTTTTTTATATTAATTACTCTTTTTATAAACATGTTTTATAGCTATAAAACATCTCATACACTTTTTCCTTGTTTCAGGTGGCCAAATAAGGATAACTCGAAGCTCAAGGAAAGTGGTTTTCAATCACTGAATTAACACACTGTTTACTCATTTGCATAAGCAGAAAAAGGGGAGCATTTAAAATTAAGGGGGAAAGTCTTCATTGTAACAAACATATATTTTCAATAGAAACAGATTGTAACTTGTTATTATTAATATATAGAATCGAAGTTATATAAAACCCTCCTCCTTCTTCAACAAACATATAAGAACCATAATATATCCCATAATATGTTAAACAACCTTCTTACAAAATTTGTATCACCCCCATCAAAGTTCCACAAAACTTATTATCCAACTGAACCTTTTACAAAAAGACAAATATACTGACAACAAAAAAAGTAACATAGTAAACTATAAACATAGCTAAAATTCACCCTATATATCCCTCAAAATAAATAATAAGTACTTAAATAGATTAGGTTTCCATCCATAAATTATGAGAACTAGAGATAACTGAACATTTCTCCAATAGATTCTTTTGATAAGACATCATCCTCGATTCCTCCTCATTGAAAATATAATATATATGGATGAAATAGATAACCTCAAAATGTTGTATTAGTTTGCTCCATCTCCTCATCTAGCTGAATAAAGAAAAAGACTACAAAGTATTCAAACCATTTGTGCAGTCTATTATAATTTTTGAGTCACCATACACTTTTAACTCCAAAACACCTCTCTTCTTAGCAAACCAAAGAATCCCCCATAAGGAGAGGATTTTTGCGAGAGTATTTGTTCCCTTACCACTTACCAAACTTGGCATAATATAATGATTCCTTCTCATATGAATGACCATCCCTACTCCACACCATCTATCTTTTTGGGCCCCATAAGAAAAAAACCAATGGGAAACTCATTTGAAAGAGAGGGTCTAATATAAACCTTAGTGGACTCATGGACCTCTTCTTTTTTCCATTCCTTCATAGATGTGTAAATTTTTGAATCTATGTAATGAAGAGATTACTTAAAGTGTTTAAAAATACATCTAATGTGAACCTTCCATATTTCCCAAATTGTAAAAAAGGTAAGTCCTTACACTTTTCCTTTGTATGGAACCAACTAAACAAATTATCTTCAAAACTATTTGTCTTCCAAGGAAAATAAAATGATAAAAGATTTCCTAACTCCATCCAAATAAAGTTGAAAAAATAACAATGATAGAGGATGTGAGAGATAGTTTCCATGTCTTTCCAGCATAAATAACAGAGTCTTGGACCATAAAAACCATGAACTTGTAAATTTCCCCACATTAATATCTTGTTATTCAATGAAAACCAACTGAAGCATTTGATTTTTAAGGGAACATGACTTTTCCACATATACCTTGTCAACCACTTAGAAGATTCTAGGATCATGTCCTCTACAACATCATTATAAGTCAAATTTGTTGTAACTTTTCTTTTTATTTTATTTGAGTCCCAAACAATACTATGGAACTGATCCTAAAGAAAAATGTCAATCCCGAGAGAGAAAGAGAGAGATACAATAAAGTTATTCCACTCATCTTCTGCCTGTGATGGTAGATTTAAATATTCATCCTAAGGCTAATATCCATTGCTTGAATGTTGTGTATTCTTTACCTGAGATAGTACAAATATATTTCTCTTATGATGTTCATAAACAAGGATTTCTAAGAGAAAACCATCCCCATAAAAACTTGATATAAGGTCCATGCCCATAAAAATTTGCATGCCTCTTCCCACCTTCTAGCTAAAATGATTTCTCGACATTGGAAATATATTAAGAAAAATTCTCCGTATAATGGAAGCTCTTTGATGCTTCAAAATAGGTTCATGGATCCTTTGAAATAATGAAAAAGATTTGATATATTTTGCAGAAATCAACTTATTCTGTAATCCAGAATGAAAAAGGGCTCTCCACATGCTTTTTGCACAAAGTGATTTGTTGAAATAACTCAATTTTTTTAGTCTCTAACCTGCCAAATGCTTAGGTAAAGCAATACTTTCCTAAGAAGCTAAATGAAACTTTGATTTCTCCAAATTTCCTACCCACGAGAATTTAAAAATACTCCTTCTAGTAATATAATTGAGTCCATAATTAGAATTAAAGAAAATCAATATACCGGAATGCTCTATAAGACTTCATTAACCAACACCAATTGACCTCCAGACAAAAGCCATCTTATAAACAACCAGAGAAACAATACATATATGCAAACCCATTAATAGTTATCATAGGTCTTTTGTTTGTGACCACCATTTATATGATTTGAATTTAGATAATTTCTAATAAATCTTAGGTTAGATAATAAATACAAAAGTAATGGACACCAAGTAACACTGAGTCCACCCCTTTAGCTGATTCATAGTGATATAGCTGGTCCTTTTCCCCATATGCCAAATATTCAATCCAAATATGTCCTAACATTCATTGATGAATTTTCCAAATATTGTTGGGTCTTTTTTCTCAAGTACAAGTCATAAGTTTTTGACCTCTTTAAGGGTTTTAAAGTCATAGTAGAAAATCAATCTGGAAGAAAGCTCAAAGTCCTTAGATAGGATAATGGTGGTGAATATGTCAAATCTGAATTTAAACAATATTGTGAATATGCAGGTATCTAGATGCAACATTGTATTCATTACACACCTCAACGAAATGGTGTTGCTGAGAGGAAGAATAGTTCTCTCAAAGAGATGGCCACTTGCATGATGGATTCTAAGGATTTTACACCAAAGTTTTGGGATGAAGAAATCAACTGTGCATCCTATATCCAGAATAGTGTTCCTCACAAATATCTTGATGGAATCACTCCTTTCGAAGCTTGGAGTGGACACAATCCTAATGTGTCACACCTTAGGATTTTGGCTCTAAAGCTTGGGATAGAATTCCACCAGAAAATAGGAAGGATTTGGAACCCCAAAGTCAAGAATACCTATTTTTTGGGTATTCATAATATTCCAAAGGTTATAATCTGATCAATTTGAGGACTAAAAAACAATTCATTGAAAGGAGTGTTCAGTTTGAAGAAGAGCCTATGTGAGCAACAAAAATTGGAGAATCCTCTTCACCACCACCACCTTTGATTGTAAGTGAAGAATATAATGAACATTATGATTCTGATATGTCTGATAATTAATATTTAATTCCATATCATAACACTCCTACAAGACCAATGTGGAAAACAAAGAACATTCAAGTAGCTGGAGACTAGCCGGGAATCCTAGTGATCCTAGAAGAACTAAATCTCAATTCGAGATTTCTATTTCTATCAAGGACCCATTAATTGCTGAGAAGTATTATATGATGATTGAATATTATCCAAAAACATATGAATAATATTCATAATATCCAATATGGATAAAAACCATGAAATAGGTATACCATTTGCTCCATAAGAATGAGACATGGGCACTAGTTAATCTTCCACCAGGGAGAAATCTAGTCAAGTGAAAATGGGTATTCAAGACAAATTTTTATGCTGATGGATATTGTATGAATTATAAGGAAATTTTAGTGGCCAAGGGATTCTCCTAAGTCCGAGGCATTGGCTACAATGAGACCTTTGCACCAATGGCAAAGATGGACTCTATAAGACTAGTTTTGGCCATTGCAGCTTCCAAGCAATGGGAGGTACATCACATGGATGTGAAGAGTGCATTTATACATGGAGATATCAAAGAATATATATATATATGTGACAACCATATTTTTTTTTACTAATCCATCTCTTGTGTGCAAGTTGAAGAAATCACTATATGGGCTAAACAAGATCCCAAGGCTTGGTATGCCAAGATTGATGGCTTTATGTTATCACAAAACTTTACTAGATTGAAGTCTGATCCAAATGTATATTTGAATATGATTCTTGGTTCAATAATTATTATTGTATTGCATCTATATGACCTCTTGATGACAAGAAGTTCCATGAAATAAATTGACTCCTTGAAGGATGCTTTGAACCATGCCTTCCCCATGACTGATTTGGGACTGTTATGCCAATTTTTGGGGCTTGATATTTCTAAACCAGAGCTTGGCATAAAATTACATCAGCAAAAATATTATTTATACATGATAAATAAGTTCAAATTGAAATATTGTAATCCAAGTACTTGTTTCCTCTCAGGAGTTAAGCTTGAAGAAGAAAACTCAACTCCCTTGGAAAACAATACTTTGTACAAACAACTAGTTGGTTTTCTTCTCTACTTGAATCACACTAGACCTGATATTTCTTATGAAGTTAGTGTAGCATGCATAAATATGGAGCAAACACATGATATCCATTGGAGGGAAACAAAAAAGAATCTTACACTTTGTATAAGGAACAAAGACACATGGGATTCACTATGTTGCAAAATCCAACCTAGAGTTAGTTGGTTTTACTAACTCTGATTGGAAAGGTGATAACACTGATAGAAAATCAACTTCTGGATATGTGTTTATGCTTGCATATGAAACAATCATTTGTTCAAGTAAAAAGAAAATTTCCATTGCACTTTCTTCCATAGAGGAAGAATACATAGGAGATGTGAATGCAACTACTCAATGTGTATGGTTACAAGGCATACTTGGAGAGTTTGGGATCGAATGTGACACTTCCATGATCATTTATTCTGAAAAAAAAAGTAGTAATAAAATATAAACAGATCTAGTACAGAGGAACCAAACCAAAGACATAAAGATCCATATGCACTACATCAGAGGACTTGTGCATGATGAGATCATTGCTCTGCACTACCGTGGATCATCTAAGCAAGTCGTAAACATATTCACCAAGGAATTTTCTGAGAAGACATTCAACAATCTCGAATCAATGCTTGGTATAGTTTATGACATGGTGAAGACTAATTGAATACAATATTTCACAAGTTTTGTTTCATGTCCATGTTTTAAAGGAGGATTTTCCCCTTGTGGTTTTTCCTCATCCCTTGTTTTTCATGAACAAACAGTATGTAAAGTGTGACTAAGCCTTGCTTATAGGCCCTATATATCTGATATATATATGATATTTCACATAAGTGAGTCTTAAGAGAGGGTTTTAGAATAACCAAAAACTCATTCCCATACTTAGGATACACTCATTAAACTTTTTGATTAATTTCTTAGGTCCTACACTAGCTAGCTGGCATGATCCAGGTCGTGCCCAGGTGCACGTTGGGGACAATATTTTGATTGAAGAAGTCGAGCACTGTTATGGTGGAAGCATGAAAAGAATAAGTAAAGAAAGAAACACACTACGTAGACAAAAATTATGTGCACTGACAATATGTGAGAATTTGAACCAATTTATATTATTACTTCTTCTCCATGAAGGTTAATTCATTGTTACAATAGTGTACATGTTTATATAGACTACTGAGATTCTTGGGTTATTACCTATTACATTCAGTTACAAACTTAGTTATAATGTTTCAAAAGTTCAACTATCGCAGAATATTGGAAGACATAAAGACAATCTATCGATGTTCGACAGTCGTCGATGCCGACAAGGCATGTCAAGATGTTGTATGTCAAGCGTGATACCTGTCGAGGTTGTCAAAATATGTCGTTTTGAGGTTTGGACTTGTCAAATTCAATATTGAACCTGTCGAAGTCTATTGTGTCAAAGTAGTCGAAGTTTGACAATATGCAAACTGCTGAGTGGATCAACAATGGGAGGAATATTATCATTTATAGGTTGTTGTCAGAACATTAATCCATCCTTAGTCCTTTAGTTTATACCTTAGTCAAATTATTTTTCTTCTATGCATTGATTGCTATGGTTTAGACATAGGGAAATTGGTCTAGGAAGTAAACTGGTTATTTTGTCCCATTCACACACACACCAATGCTCTAACTTGTTCAAGATGGAACATGTGAACCCTCAATAATGAAACTTGGTGTCTTGGATCTCTTCACTTACTTATTTTGTGGAATCTGGTTTGACTAGGGGTGCTAGTGATGTTTTTAGACCATTTTGTCCCTTCTAGTGCATTTATTGTTCACCTTGAGCCACTCCCACACCTCTGTTTTCTCACCCATTCCTATATTGGAATCATTTATGCACCATCATTCCTCATAAATGTTCACACTAGGTTTCATGACTGTTTGGGGTGATTCGAGAGCTGATTGGCCCACCTAGGGGGGGTGGAGGTCAAATCTAGTCATGACACATGTGCACTTCCATTTTTCTTCCTAAGCCTCACGAATTTTCTCTGTTGACATATATATATGATCTAAACATAATTATTTGTTAGACAGTGCCAATAATATCCACTATTGTGTTCACATTTGTGTATAATTTTACTTTTGGGATTTTTTGTGCTTATTTTGCAAACTAGAGAAAATTGTGAGAGTTTCTTGGCTTCTAGATATAGTTTTGAATCAATTATTACATGGTATCAGAGTAGGTTAAAGATGAAAATTGAATTTAGTGTGTTTTATTTTCTATTAGAGTGATTCTCTAGATAAATTTGTGAGTTTTCATTGTAGGTACATTCAACAATTTTCACCACTAGCGCAAGAAGAAATGGAGCAAACTCATGTCTTGATAAAACCATTCAATTCACTCGAATGGAAGTCTGAGATGGTTATCCAAATGAGGTCCAAAGGTCTTTCTAGGTTCACCATGGGGACAGAGTCCGAACCAAATTTTGTAGTAGAGAAATTGAAGTATTTCAATAGACTTGATGAAGCATTTGGAATGCTATGACTCAACATTTCAAGAGATCTCCTATTTCATGTTTATAATTTAGCTACCCCAAGTAAATTTTGGCTCATGCTCGAATCTCTCTCTGGGAATAATGATGAAATTAGGGGCCACCATCTCGAAAATGAGCTCATCACCTTGAGCCCAGTGCATTATAAGACCATCCAAGATTTTTTCACCAAATTCAAGCCTTTGGTGCTTCAACTCAAGCCGTGTGGAATACATAAGAAAGAAGAGAAACTCATACTGTCAATCCTTTTGAATCTAGGGCCTGAGTATTCTATGTTTGTTAGCACATTGCACTCTAGAAAGCTAACTGTTCGAAATTGGAAAATGCCATCACAAGCAAGATTCATGGAGTCTTTGACCCAAGAGAAAGATAAGCTAGTGCAGATGGGAACCATCAAAACAAGAAAGTACCAATCTATTGCTTCAAGGGTTTCTAATGCATCCAAAGGTAAGAATAAAGCTAAGAATTTGAAACAACTATATAAGAAGAAACCGTGAAGACCCAAAACTCCTTATGGGGGTTTGAATCCTTACAAGGACAAGGACAAGAAGGGAAAGGAGAGGACCAAATGCACCTATTTCCACAAGGGATGGAATCTAGAGAGTGCATGGATGAAGAAAACCATTGAGATGATGGCACAACTATTGGAGAAGAACAACATCCCAGTCCCAGAGGGCGCAAGGAAGAAGGATGGAGGTTCAGGATCTGACAACAAAGAGAGGTGCCATGCATTGGTTACTGGTTCTTTAGACTCTTCTACCTTCATCATTGATTTGGTAGCATCAAGGAACATGGAATTTTTCTAATACTTCTTCACATCCATGTATTTAGATAGTGGCTCAACTATTCGAATGGGTGATTATTCTGAGATCCACAACAAGGGAATTGGTAGGATCGATCTTAAAGATGGATATTTCAATAATGTTCTATTTATGCCAGAATTGGAAGTGAAACCACTGTCAGTGTACCAAATGACACATATTGGATAATACGAGATAGTAAAATTTACTCCATATGAGGTTGATATAGTTGAAATATTCTCCAACATAGTGGTGGCGTTGGGGTATGTTGTCACCAAGCTATGATGTACAAATTTTCCAAATTTTTATCAAACTCCAGTGGGAAAGAGCTTCTGTCTCATGCCAATGAATCCAGAAAATTGTGTCATGATATATTTGGCTGTATGAACTAAAAATACCTCCAGACATTGAACAAGGATGGAATGGTGGAAGGGATTCCTCCTATCAAGTCCTCCAATGGTGCATGCATAGGTTGTGTGGTGGGAAAGCATCCAGAGTGCAGTTATGAGAACAGGAAGGAAAGGAGAGATACACAAGTTCTTGGGTTGGTGTGATAAGATATCATTGGTCCTCTTCCCACTCCCTCCTATGGAGGATCAAGGTATGTTCTCACTTTCATAAATGATTTCTCAAGGTTCTGTTGGGTCTATTTCCTCAAGCTCAAATCTGAAGACTTTGAGACTCTAAAGAGTTGCAAGGCCCTAGTTGAGAATCAAAGTGGGAACAAAATCAAAATACTTCATACTAATAATGGTAAAGAGTATGTAAACAAGAATTTTTAGCACTTGTGGTCGAGAGGAAAAACAGGGTTCTCAAGGAGATGGCTACCTGTATGATAGAGGTTAAGGATTTTAGTCTTAAGATATGGGGTGAATCCATTAAATGTGCTTCATACATACAAAACATGTCTCTTCACAAATCAGTGAGTGGAAAAACACCATATGAGGCTTGGTTTGGTCACAAGAAAAATATTTCACATTTCAAGATTTTTGGCTCAAGGGCATGGGCTTGAATTCCTTTAGAAAAGAGAAAGGCCTTGCAGCCACAAAGCAAGGAGTGCACCATGGTGGGATATGGTGAAGATATAAAAGTACACAAGCTATTTTATCCATCCACACACAATACTTTCATAGAAAGAAGTGTACAGTTTGAAGAAGAAATTATTCCATAATTTGAACTAGCACCAGGGGAATGCTCTTCTCCTCAACACCAAGATGATGTAAGTGATGATTCCCTTTCTCATATTTCTGATATTTCTTATTATGATATGGATGAATATTATGTTTCTGAACATGAATCACCCTCAAGGCCCAAGTGGGCAGAGAAAACTATAGAAGTTGTTGGGGATTTGGAAGGAAATCCTCTAGATCCTAAGAAGACTATATCTCAATTCCAAAGTGCTTATTTTTCTAAGAAGATTTCAACTCTCTACAGGAAAATGAGACTTGGGAATTGTTTCCCTTGCCTCCCAAAAGGAAGCTTGTGCAATGCAAGTGGGTATATAGGACCAAAGTTCCTGCTGATGGGTCTGCTATAAAATATAATTCCATATTAATTTATAAAGGATTTTCTCAAGTCCAAGGAGTGGGCTATACATATACCTTCACACCAGTCGCAAACATGGACTCTATCAGGCTAGTTTTAGTCATTGCTGCTAGTAAGCGCTGGGAGGTTCACCACATGGATGTCAAAAGTGAATTTATTCATGGTGATATAAAAGAATATATATATATATATATATGTGTGTGTGTGTGTGTGTGTGTGTGTGTGTGTGTGTAGAAATAAGAAGGTTTCAAAGAGGATCCTTCCCTTGTATAAAGGTTAAATTAGTCACTCTATGGCCTCAAGAAAGCCCCAAGAGCTTGGTATACCAAGATGGACAATTTTCTTCTTTCACTTGGATTTATTTGATGCAACTGTGATCCTAAAATTTATTTGAAGCATATTGGTGATATATTGTAGGTCATTTTACTTTATTTTAATGAAATTTTGTTTATAGGTAGCTGCACCAAATAAATTGGGTCAATTAAAGCCTCTTTGCACAATGAATTTTTGATGACCGATATAGGCTTGTTGAAACAATTTCTTGGTTTGGAAATTCTATAATCTGAAGCAGGGATCAAGTTCAGCCAACAAAAGTATGCTTCAAAACTTTTATTGAGGTTTAATATGGCTGAATGTAAGGCAACCGAGTTCCCATTCCTATATGGTATAAAACTAGGTCAAGTTGGAAACTCTCCATTGGTAGATTGCTCATTGTATAGACAACTAGTCAGGAGTTTGTTGTATCTTACTCATTACAAACCTGATTTATCATATGTTGTGAGTGTTATAGATATATATATGAAGAATCCTTATGATATCCATTGGAAGGCAGCAAAGAGGATCCTTCAGTATGTACGAGGCACCGGGAAATTCAAGTTACACTATGCTACTAGTTCTCCAATGGAACCTAGTACTAGGGCCATTTTTTATTCATGCTTGAAAATGGACCCATATTCTAGTCAAGAAAGAAACAACACAGTATTTCCCTTTCTTCAGCTGAGTCTGAGTACAAAGAATAAGTGAATGCAACTACACAATTTGTGTGGTTGCAAGGCATTCTTTGGAACTTGGTGTTGCACTTGATTCAACCACTTTCATTTGGTGTGAAAATCAAAGTGAAATCAATATTTCGATAGATCCAATACAAAGAAAGAGGATCAAGCACATATAGATTCATATGCACTACATTCGATGCTTAGTGCATGATCGAGTGATAGCCTTGTAGTATTTCTCTTCTGCTGCGAAAAATACTGATATCTAATCCAAAATAAAAAGGATTAGATATTTTTGGCATAGATGAATCCCTTCTATTAAGAACCATTGCAGTTGGTGGGAACTATCCAAATGCTACTGCAGATGGAGAATTTAAGTTTATTATCCTATGGTAATTGAATTAATTGGAAGTGTGACCTCTCTAATAACATGTATATACCTTGTGTGTTCCATACTACCCTACTAAAATGGTGGATTATTTACTCTAGGTGCATGTAACTCAAGTTCTCAGTTGTGAACAAAATCAGTACTCTATGGATAGTTTAACCTCCATTTCAGGTCTGAAAGATCCTATATAAAAATAGGAACTAGATTCACCTTAAGATCAAGAGAATAAAATTTGGGGGATTTATTTAACGGACACTCAATGCCACTAAGTTGTCCTTCTTTAGACGAACTCTTAACTCACTAGAACTAGAATTGTTTTCTTCTTCTTCAAGTTCTATTTTTTGTTCTTCATTTTCTTCATCTGCCCCCTGATGGGGAGAATTATTGTAGTCTAGTGGAACTCTCATTATTTAGGAGATTTTCCTTCAACCCTTCTGGACCTTTTCTAATATTGATTGGATACAGTGTCTCATAGAAGATAGAAAGGAGGAAGTCTACAAAATTCATAAATAAAATAAACAATGCACACTAAAAATTTCCTAAAAATATTTACCCAACCATAAATACTCTCCCGCTGACAAGCACTTGGATATTTAGGAGCTATAATATTAATTGAAGAGTTGCAATTAAGGGTCCTCCGTAGGTCATATGGGATGATTAGGTACTAAGTACAACCAATGAATATTGAGAGATAGTTACCCTATGCCTTAATCACTAGAGGTGAAAGCATGTTTCCTTTAGCAAATACCCTCCCAAGAGGCTAAGACATATATTCTAGATCTATATTAAGTGCTACAAGATATCTCCCTTGTAATGACCTATGAGGAACCTAGGGAAGGAAACTAAGGTTACCATTTCACATTAGGAATTTGGGAGGGACAATCACTGGAAAGGGATTCTACAAATGGGAAGGGAATGTATGACACAAGTATTAGACCTGAAGTTGTCAGTGAGAATGGTGGCACCTAGAGGAATTTCCACACCTGAACAAATCCCATACATGCATAACCCCACTAATCCAAGAAACAGGGGAATCTATTCCCACTTATACTAGATTTACCTACTACTTGACACCTATTTGAGAGGTGATTTCCTGACAAGTACATCATGCTACTAATGTATTTTATCTCTCTTTAATTGTTCGTAGTCTCAGTCTTATGTGACCTTCGAGGAGTTAAATAAAAACATGTATCTTGAAATTCCTAGAACCTAGACTATTATCTAAGTTTCTATAAAGTAAAATGTTTTCTAGATTTCACGGGGCGGCAGGGGGGGGGCAGAGTTTTCTTCACTCCAGATGGATCTTTGGATATTAGGTTCGCTTGGGGGCTTGGTGATGACACAAACAACATGGCTGAAACCTTGGCTTTATGGAAAGGACTAAGGATAGCCAAGACGCTGGGAATTTCTAAGTTAACTGTTATTGGAGACTCTAGAATTGTTATATGTGCTCTAGATAAAAATATTATGCCTAACCGAATGACCCTGCGGCAACTAATTCACGAAATCATGGCGCACGTCTCCTCCTTCAAAAAAATCAAATTCTTCCATGTTTTGAGGAAAAACAACTCTAAGGAAGACTATGAGGCTAATAAAGATTCCTCCCTTAGCCCTGGGGAGCTTATTCTCAATGGTCAGGGTTCTTTCTACTCGCCCCCATAGAACCGGGGTCTTCTTGTCAGATTCCCCTATGTGGGCCCTAGTCCGAACGTCTGCTCCGTGCTGGTTGGATGCAAGGACAGATGGCGTAAACAATTCACGTGGCTCAATGTCGGTTGATGGGGTGAGATTAATTGCTTGGCTTGGGCAATATTTTCGATTGGTGTGAAGGTAGGTGCCTCAACTCAGATCCGTTCCATGCCTTAAGGTTTTTAGGACAGGTGACCTCATGTCTGCACATGGTTTGGAATCGAGTGGAATGGATGGTTTAATGTCTTACCTTGTTGCGGTTGTTGGGGCGTGTACCTTAACGATCCCTAATTTTGGTAACTCTACGGTTTTTGTGGAAGTTGTAAGCGGAGTTACGACTCAAAACAGTCTTAGGGGTGTCGGGGTTGAGTCAAAGTCCTCTTTTTGTAATAAACCCATGGTTTAAATCCAGGGTTTAGGGTTCGGGGTGCCCATGGTTTTGTAATAAGTGCACTATAAATAAGCACTCTTGTAAAGAAGTCAGTTTAGGCTTTTGAGGTAAGATGAATTGATGCGAAGCTAAGGCTTGTTTGTAAGAAGGTTAAGTCCCAGCTGTGTGCATGGACGACCTCTGTAGCTGTGTGCACAGAGGGTTTTGGGTGATTAAGGAAATCTGCATCTGTGTGCACAGAGGCCTACAGCTGTGTGCACGGCTTTAAGGACTTGAAGGGATCTGTAGCTGAGTGCGTAGATCAAAACTGTGGTTTTTGTAAAGAGTTGAATAAAACACAGTTCTCTGGACGTAACCCCTAAACTGGGGGTGAACCATGTTATATCGTGTGTTGTGGTTTTTGTTGTGTTTTTGTTATGTTCTTTTATGCATTGATAAAGATATAACTGATAAGTAAGATCACTGCATTTTATGATTATAATTGTTAGAAGCTAAAGGTACAGTAATATCCCTCTTCTGCTTGCAGAAACCTGATTCTGCGGCACCCCATAGCTGTTTCGAGTGAGACTGCAACCTGTTCGCATGTTGTTGCCGAAAGGGCCAACAATGTGGGTCTTTTGTTGGTGTGAAGTTAATGGTATAAAGCCCAAGTCTGCCCTATAGCCCAACAAATTGGTTCCATTGCCGGTTGAACTCAGTATCTTCTCAAGAGGGGTTTACGTCGTACCTCGAGGGCTATGTTTTGGAGACCCTCAGTGAAAGAAATCGGTGATTGGATTGAAGAGACTTATTTGAACTTTGCTGTACAAGAGAACAAAGATCAGCGTCGTAGTGCAAACGAATTTTTACAAAGGTATGTTTTTCTGATGTGTATGAAATTTTCTTTGGTAGTATCCACATAGAGTTGCACCAGTGGCTATCCAGGTTAACAAAGAGAAGTATGAACTTCCAAGAACGTCAATTTCCTGATTGGACCCCCGCAAGAATTAATATACTGAAAAGGGTGAACAACGAGATATCCCACGCTGTTGATTTCTGGACAACGCGAACCCTTGAAGCTTTTGTGATGGAGTTCGCCATTGACACAAGTACATCCTTCAGCGAAGCCGAACGACAGTTCTTCAAAGGACCAAGGGGTAAGTACTTGAATTCATTTAGTTTGAGAATTAAAATGCTATTGGCTGAAAAAGGTATATTTCTCATTGAATCAGACTGTTAGATTTAGCACTACTAACTTATGTTTGCAAGTGAAAGTACCTTCGACGAGAAAAGTGGTTTGCTGCGAAGTGGAAAAAGGTACAAGAGAAATTTTGAGCCCTATACCCTAGGTCAGAATACTGAGTCTAACCCCATAAGTCTAGCAGTCTCAGAGCCTCAAGAAACCCCTTTTGTTGGAAACCCTCCGGTAACCTCGCAGCGAAGAACTATTATCCCTGAGAACCCGTCACAGTCTAAAAGTAACCTTAGCCCGAGTATTCCTATCGCTGGTCAGTCTACCCCAGTAAGTTCCCCCCCCCCGCCTACTTCCAGTCCCCCTCCCTCGCCCCCTAGACCCACGATGGCCCATAGGAATGACAACATTAAGCTCCCTGTGTTCAAAGGAACTGGATCAGAGGATCCAGAACAGTTTTGGTTTTTATGTGAAGCAGTGTGGACTGCTAAGAACACTACGGATCAAGATACAAAAAGAGCGCAGCTCGTTACTTCTTTTAGAGACCACGCTCTGACCTGGTTCATGAATTTTTCTAGCACTCAAAACCATGCTTTGGCTGATATAAAAGCAGCAATGATAAAGGAATTTAAGAAGCCGAAATCAAAGTCGTAGTGTATCACTGAATTGAAAGAGATTCAGCAGAGGCACGATGAATCAGTGTGGGACTTTGATCAAAGGTTCAAAGTTCTGCTAGACCAAGTCAGTTTCACCATTGGACTAGTGCAGCATAATGAATGGTTCATTGCAGCATTGCTACCACATATCAGAACTCCACTCATGCAACAGAAGGGTGCTGACCAGCAAGAGGCTTTGGAAATTGCGATGAAGCTTGAAACCGCTCCTGTCGAAGATAATTATGGTATTGCTCAAATCCAAGCATAGTTGGCAATGATGGCTCTGGAGCTTCGCGATATGAAGAAAGGAAAAATCGGTCGCGAAGAGGTTTGGTGTACACAATGTCGGACAGAAGGTCATGACAAGGAACAGTGTCCTGCGGTAAGAAATTTCCTGAATTCTAGTGCACCAAACCCATTCAACCCTAATGTTCTATATTGTGAGATCTGTAGGATAACGGGCCAGCATCGACCTGAAGACTGCTATCTTCTGCAGAGGTATGTGCAAGTCCCTAAGAACCCTTATTGTAAGTTCTGTAAATCAGTGGGACACAACGAAGATGAGTGTCGCAGCTTTGACCTCATGAGAGAACACACCTACGATGCTAATAGGGTACAAAATGAGGGACAGAGTAATGATGGCTATGGTTACCGCAGTGGTGCATCAGGTAGAGGTGATTTTGGAGGTCGTGGTCGTGGTGGTATGGCTGGAAGAGGAAGAGGCCAGGTTGTGTGTTACAACTGTAATCAAGCCAGGCATCTAGTGAGAGACTGTCAGAACCCAACTACGACATGTCGGTATTGCCGAGCAGTAGATCATGTGATCAAGCAGTGCCCACAGTTGATAGCAAAGATTCAGGAAAGGACCAGTGCCCCTACTCAGAATATTCAGATGATTTCCATTGAGCAAAGACCTACCCCAGCCGTTAATGTTGTTACCAGGAGTGGAGCTACGATGAAAGTACAGAATAAGGAGAAACAGCCTGACGAGGCTTGGGTTTGTAAGGCCCCAGTGAAAGTCCCAGCATTTGATATCGAAAGAGAAAAAGAGACATTCATGGAAGCCAAGAGAGATTTTTTTGCTCGTAGCACATCAGTAGCACCTGCGCAACAACATCAGCAGCAGTCGCAGCCGCAAGAAGCTTCAACAGATAAAGTAAGTACACTATCCTCCTTTTTACAAAGTTGTCTAAAGCTCCTAAGAAATCAGAATGCTTTAAGTGAGTTGCAAAAATTTATTGCTTCCTGTGAACCTCAGCAAAGTTCTGGGCAGGCAAAAGCTGTTAATAGAGTCAGGAGAACTGGCAGGGAAATGAGATTGAATGCTCAGATAGGAGAGTATGATATGACTGATGTTATCTTGGACCTAGGATCAGAGGTAAATGTCTTAACTAAGCAAACCTGGGAACAAATGGGAAAACCTACCGTTGATTAGTCCCCTATACAGTTGAGATTAGCCAATCAACAGAAGATTGTGCCCCTAGGATGATTCCCTAATGTCCCAGTAGATATTGATGGCGTATGTACTGTAGAAGAATTCGAAGTTATTGAGATCATTGACGAAAACAACCCTTATCCAGCATTGCTGGGTATTGAGTGGGCATTAGACAATGATGCAGTCATTAACCTTAAAAAGAGACAGATGAATTTCGAAGGGAAAGGACTGAGAGTCATAGTCCAATTGGATCCTTCTCAAGGAGAGAGATACACAGAGCCAGTAAGAGATGAAGACCAGGATGTTTTGGACCACATATACAATATCACAGCGACGGAAGAAGATTATGTTGATCCTACTGCCGAAGGTATCATGGAGTGGCAGTGTGATAGCTCCTACACGACAGATTCAGATGATGGCCTAGAGAATTGGCAGAATAGATTGTATGAGCTACATGGCCATCGATGTGCCAAAATTACCAAGTCTCTCAGATGGCTTGGCTCACAGATAAGAACCTTACCTGTTTTTGATGGTTTGACTGACCTAGAAGAGTTTATTGTGCAATTCTCAGAGCAGGTACCAGATTGATCACAGAAAATGGAGACTCTAGATTCAGCATTCATAGCTACAGTAGCTAGATGGTGGAATAGTCACAAAAAGTACATTCATAGTTGGAAAGCGTGCCAGAAGTCCCTGTACCTAAGATTCAGGGACCAACCTCAGGAGGTGGGAAGCAGGTTTAATGGTAAGACTAGTCCTTAGGGACATTTGGATCAATGCTACGAGGCATGGAAGCATGTACCTCATGAAGAATTGGTACATAGGTTTGTGCACACCCTGGAACCTATAGCAAAGCACTGGTATGCGGAGGTCGAGCTTCACCACGGTATTGTAAGTTGGGATTGTCTTGTTGATAGTTTGTGCTGACATTTTCTATTAATGAGGTTTCTCCTGCTTTGGACACAGCTATTAGGTTGATCCATACTAAAGTATTTGATGATCAAGAAATAGCCAAATACCAACCTGATTGGAAGGCACATGAATCCAATGCAGTAGAATGTTATAACCTCGCAATTGACGAGGATGACGATCCACGCAACATTAACATTCCTGAGTCAGAAGGACACTGCGAAGTACATGGACCAGCAGTTGAGGCACTTGAAGTGACTCAACCCCTGAAGACGCGGACCGTAAACATTGGGTCAAAGGAAAACCCTAAGTATGTTACCATTGGAGATTATTGGGATGACGAAATGGTAAGCAAGGTGACCCAACTTCTCCATGAATATCAGGATCTATTTCCGACGAAGTTCTCAGAGATGAAAGGTATCCTTCGTGATATAGGAGTGATAAAGATCCCTTTGAAACTTGATGCGAAGCCTATGAAACAATATCCTTATAGGCTGAACCCTAAGCATAAGGAAAAAGTCCGAATGGAGCTAGATAAGATTCTTGCTACAGGAATCATTGAGCCTGTTGAAGAGTCTGAGTGGGTCAGTCCTATGGTGGTGCAAGAAAAGAAGACTAAGGGAGAAATCAGAATCTGTGTCAATCTAAGGAAGCTGAATGATTCCTGTTTGCATGATCCTTTCCCCACTCCCTTTACAAATGAAGTTTTAGACAATGTGGGAGGCCAAGAAGTGTACTCTTTTACTGATGGATTTTCAGGTTACCATCATATTCGAATTGCTCTAGAAGATCGACATAAGACAACCTTCGCTACAGAAATGGGATCCTTCCAGTATACAGTTATTCCCATGGATTATATTGTCCCTAGCCTCAGAATATCTACTTTTACAAATATGGATGACCCAGATATGATGAAAGAAAGGCTGGTAAAGATACTAGAACTTGAAGAGGACAGATTCATTGTAGGATTCCAGCAGCAAGTACAGAAAGCTAGAGAAAAAGCATGGCATGATAGACACAATAAGAAGAAGCAGTTCCAGAATGGTGATCTTGTGCTTTTATATGACAGTAAATTCATGAAATTCCCAGGGAATTTCAAGACACATTGGAAAGGACCATACATAGTACAGAGAGTTACTAATGGTGGCGCAGTCCAGTTAGCTAAATTGAATGGAGAAACTTTACCTTCCATGGTGAATGGAAGTAGGTTAAAGAAGTACAGGGACAAACCGGGACCCCTTCATCAGGAGTAACAACATGAAGGACAGTCTAAGTACCAAGAATAGTTGGAATTGGGTACTATACTATAATGAAGCTATTCTCAAAGCTACAAAGTGTTGAAGACTGTCAAAGTCTGAAGGTTGAAGTTTGGTTTCTGTATAAGTCAGGATGGGTCGAAGGTGAATATTGTGTCGAAATTACTTATCAAGGTGAAGCTGAAGTTAGTGGTTATGTCAAAGATCAAAGGTGTGTCGTAGCCTAAAATGTGATGGATGGGACAAACTAGACTTGGCGGTGCCGGCATGAGAACTGCCCTAACTGCCTGCAATGATGAGATTTCGGGAAAATATGGCTCCCGTGTGGACAGGATTTCCGCCACTCCATCAGATTTGGCGTCATTAATGCACCATAATGATATATTCTGTTGTGGGATTCTATAAGAAGCTACACCGGCCTGCGACTCCTGCATTGTACATTTCTTTGAGTTTCTTCAGTTAGAACTATGTCGAATGATCGTGAAGTCCAGAAGTTATTACGAGTGGTCAGGGAGAGAGGTCCGCTGAACCTTCTGAGCAATCCACACATGCAGCCATGTTCGACCAAGGCACAAATAAAGGAAGAAGTTCACTCTAAGAGGCAGGAAGAAAGGCAGAAGTGCGCTCTAAGCCGTACAAAGAAAAGCACCGGTCTTCACAGGAAAACTCTGAAACATCCCAAGATGTATCCTCCTGGTTTGGCAGAACTGAGGTGGCTGTTTGTCTTATGCACCTTGACACACAATTCTGGGGACCCTAAGTTGTGGATGGTCAAATTTTCGACAAACAGATCGAAGGATGGGGTTGCTGATAGATCCAGAAGGCCTTAACTAGCGTAAATATTATGAAGGAAAGGAACAAGCAGCCAACAACCGCATGTATGGCTTTAGAAAGCAGCACACTATGTCTCACCAACAAGATTCTACCACCAGAAAAGCATATGAGTGTCCCGGGATGGGACACTAGTGAGTCTTAGGGGCCTGTTGGGGCATGTACCTTAACGGTCCCTAATTTTGGTAACTCCACGGTTTTTGTGGAAGTTGTAAGCGGATTTACGACTCAAAATAGTCTTAGGGGTGTTAGGGTTGAGTAAAAACCTTCTTTTTGTAATAAAACCGTGGTTTAAGTCCAGGGTTTAGGGTTCGGGGTGCCCATGGTTTAAACCCATGGTTTTGTAATAAGTGCACTATAAATAAGCACTCTTGTAAATAAGTCAGTTTAGGCTTTTGAGGTAAGATGAATTGATGCGAATTTAAGGCTTGTTTGTAAGAAGGTTAAGTCCTATCTGTGTGCGTGGACAACCTCTGCAGCTGTGTGCGCAGAGGGTTTTGGGTGATTAAGGAAATCTGTAGCTGTGTGCGCAGAGGCCTGCAGCTGTGTGCACGACTTTAAGGACTTGAAGGGATTTGCAGCTGAGTGAGTAGATTAGAACTGTGGTTTTTGTAAAGAGTTGAATAAAACACAGTTCTGTGGACGTAACCCCTAAACTGGGGGTGAACCACGTTATATCGTGTGTTGTGGTTTTTGTTGTGTTGTTGTTATGTTCTTTTATGCATTGATAAAGATATAACTGATAAGTAAGATCACTGCTAAATACTAACTTCGCTGGAATTCCCAGTAAAGGGTTAAGCAAGGCACTGTTTGTTTATCTAACCACGAAGCTAAATAAGTAACTATTAAAGTTCTGCATTTTATGATTAGAATTGTTAGAAGCTAAAGGTACAGTAATATCCCTCTTTTGCTTGCAAAAACCTGATTTTGCGGCACCCCATAGCTGTTTCGAGTGAGATTGCAACCTGTTTGCAGGTTTTTGCCGAAAGGGCCAACACTGTGGGTCTTTTGTTGGTTCAAAGTTAATGGTATAAAGCCCAGGTCTTCCCTATAGCCCAACAATGGTCTTCTCGTCTGGGGAGAAATATACAAGATTCCTGTCGAAGCCAGTTGATCCGAATGTTATCATGACAGTCTTTACTACTCGCGCATTTGAAGTTCCGATGATGTCTGTTGAGAAGGTGAGAGGAGTCACGTCGAACCTGGAAAACTCAAGTATTTTCATTATTGCGTTCACGCTGGAAATTAAGGTGATGTCAGGTCCCCTGGGTCTCATGGATTTAAAGGGTTGGTATGCCAATAACATAAGCATGAAGAATGTGGTTTCGCTTGGCTTTCTGCAAGAGCTCTGTTGATTTGCTACTACTAAGAATTTGCTGATAATTAAGATGGATGCAGGATCCTCATCCACCATTGTTCCTGTCAATCCAAATCCTATGGAGACGAAAGTTAGAGAGCTAAAGCACGATCTTAAGATGTTGTAGAATCAGGTCAATGCTATTGATTGTGAACGTGGAAGGAGGTTGGAACATGTGAGTAAATATTTGGCTTTCCTGCGCAAGAAGATTAAGTGGATAGAAAATTCATTAACCAGGTAGATAGTCAAGCTGGAAATGAAGGTAAACAAGCTTGCTCTTAAACTTGTCAAACATGAAGCTACTGGTATTGGTATGTCCTCTAGCTCAGATGGGTAGAATTCATTTCTGGTAGTGCTCTGGCTCATCATCTTGCATGTGCATGCCTCTCTGTTATTTTGCATAGTCATAGTTTCTCAGTTATTTACTATGTTTATGAATGGGTTAAATGGTCTCAGACTTCTTAAGTTGCCGCTTCCCCAAGGGCATTTTGGTGGCTTTAAAGCCCTTTGCTGCTCCCATAAGGGCACCTTTGAATCCTCTTTTATCTAAGTCTTATGTTTTTTGACTACCGCTTCCATGAGGGCATTTTGTAAACTGGACCCTTTTTGGTGGTTACACCACCTCCTAATATAATATAACCGCTTCTGTCTAAAAAAAAATGTTTGCTAGATTCCTTTCAATGTTTTTTTCTTTACAAAAATAACATTTTTGAAAATGTTTTCCAAAAGAAGAAAACTAAGTGCACCTAAATATTTTCAAATGCAAAATCTTTCATTTACACTCTTTGAACATGAAAGAAGAAGCAATATTGGATGCAACTAAATATTTTAAAATGAAAATGAATTTGTTTACACTCTTTACAATGAAATATCGAACAATTTTATAAACCACCAAATCAACTCTTTCAATGTAAATGCAAGTTTTTTGAATGGAAAAAATCCAATGCAAAATATTTCAAATGCACATACAAGTCTTTCAATTTTTCCATTTTTTATAAAAACCAAATACAACTTTTTAAATACAAAATTTTATTTTTATGAGATTGCAAATATTAAATGACAACTCTGTTGAAATATTGGACAATACTGAGTGGGGGGGGATCTATATTGATAACTTTTAACAATTTAAACCACTTTTAATTTATTCATGAACACATAAGATCAAATTCAACACACATAACACAAATTTATCGTGGAATCCCAATTGGGTAAACCACCAATACTTCCTATTACTGAAAATTTGTATTTACAAATAGTTTCTTCCTGCTACAATAGACAAGGATGCTACCTCATCCTATTTACCATCAACTACTAGAAGGAGGGTACAACCCTTAGTTTAATCAAATTCTATTGAAAGGATGCTACAACACCCTATTTACCAGCTACTACTAGAAGGAGGATGC
>LPNX010539019.1:128616-302012 GCA_001517045.1 Pseudotsuga menziesii | reverse complement strand
GAGACAAGAGATAAGAACAAATAGGTGAATTAACAGATTATATTATACGAATGAGTCCATACAACATAGAGAACTAAACTGAGTTCTCATTTGGCTCAACAGCCTAATATATATGATTACAGAACGGTTACAAAATAGCTACCTGTCAGTTCGGTGAACTGACACAACCTTATGTGGTTGACCTAATCTCTAGTTTAGTCGGTCGACTAAGTCGACCCATCGTCTTAGTTAGCTGATCGACTAAGTCAGCTATCCTTCAAGTCGACTTTATCGACTTGGTCCTTCTACATCTCCCCCACGAACAAAACATTTCTTCGTCCCGAAGAAACAGGGAGGTACAAAAATTCCTGGTGGTCACAATAGTTATTGTGGTGGGCTGTGAAGTCTGATAGTCAGTATTTTCTATACATAGAATTCTACAATGGCTAGGGCTATTACTACGAGGTGATGTTGGAAATATATCCAACTCTGCAAAAAAATTTGGATGTCGATGGTGTGTGTGGTCAAGCTTGATAAGATCAACATTTTTTCTGAGATGGAAACTTCAGCTATCCTCTCCATGTCGGGACCCATGAGTTGGCCCTTCTCGTCTGCAGTCTCAATAAGTTGTTTCATCTGCGGGAAGATGATGTTTACTTTATCTAAGTTAACGAGAGCTTGTTGCACCCACCGATGTGCTTCCCTTTCTAGTTTCTGCAGTTTTGCGGTTTCAAGCACTATATGTTCTTCTATTGTTGTTCTGAGTGCTTCCTAAGTGGTTTTTCTGCTCTCTAATGCCTGAATCCCTTGTCGAGTCTGTCGAGTCTACTGATAAAATTTCTCGTAGTGATTAGGCCAGTCTCTTAGTACTTCTTCGATTATGACAAACTCCTCCATATGATCCTCCAGTACTTTATAGGCTTCAAAAAATGCAGTGTGCTGTGCCATTAGGAGTCGGGCAGTTTCCTCTTTTTGTTCCTCCTTTGTTTCCTGAATGTGATCTTGGAGGGTCGACACCATGCTCTCAAATAGCTTATACACCCTTTCGAGCAGTTTGTCTGTGTCGATCTCTATGGGGCCCGGCATGACGGACTAGATCAGTTTCCTGCATTTGTTGAGAAACTTGACATGTTCTGCGTTGTTGTCCTTGAGTTCTTTATTTCTTTTCTCACTCCTCGTCTTTTCTTCACTTGCTAGGGTTTTGAGAAGTTGTCCTAACTCTATGTCGTTCAGGGAGCTTGCATCCTTCAATCTAATTTGGACCTTTGAAGTCTTTCCATGATGCTCCTTCTTCTGTTTCTCCTTCCTATTCTTATGCTTTTCTTTATCTGCTTCCTGTGTACCTGCAACAGTCAAGGTGGGATCTTTGGTTTGTGGGTTAGAGGTCGATGGTTTCTCTGGTTGGGGAGGTGGGATGAATACCACCTCTAGTTGTTTGGACGTAGTCAGTTGTGGTGGGCCTTTCTCTAAGTTAGGGGGCGGTGGTGGTGGTGGATATGGTGGTGGTAGTGGTGATGGAGTTGGCGAATGGTCGGGGGTGATTGGTTTGGGGGAAGTATGGTTGAGTGGTGGGTTGTCGGGTCGAGGGTGTGAGTTTATGTCAGAGGAAATTTGGTTAATTTTTTAGTTTATGTCATCCACAGTTTCTCCTTCAGTCGGTGCAGTGGCTGGTAGGTCGGCCTGGGGTATGGGTATGGTCAGTGCAATAGTTGAGGACCAATGTGCAATCACTTTATCTTCCTTGTTGAGATTTATTTCAAAAGTCGATGTAATGGTTGCAATGATTGTGGACTGTGCGTCCTGTCCTAGTTGGTGTCCTCTAGATGTGAAGATAGGTGCTTTTATAGAGATCTTCTGAGCCAACGTAAACAACTCAGGAAGTTTCTTAAAGAAAGCCTGCAAATCCCTATCTCTATCGACTTTTTCTTTCATAGTCTCCATCATCACACTTTTCCATAAGTCGAGGGGGTTGACTGACTGTGGTGTCGGTGCTTGTTCGTCAGTTATTTTCGTCGGTGATGGGGGTGGAGGCGTTGACACAAGATCAATGACGTTTTCAGGTGTCATTGTAGTCTTTGCTTTCTTCAGTCGACCTGCTTGTGCTCCTGCGTCGACAAATTGCTGGAACTGGGTTTCGACCGGTACTTTATTTGCTGCTACATCCTATATGATGTTGAGGGCTATGGCTACCAGTTCTTCTTCGTCTTCTGATGAGTCGAAAAGAATAAGACGGTAACGGAACCAATGTTGTAATCTCACAGATCACATAAGGTTACCAATAATACACACTAAAACATATATATAAAATAGAGACAAGAGATAAGAACAAATAGGTGAATTAACAGATTATATTATACGAATGATTCCATACAACACAGAGAACTAAACTGAGTTCTCATCTGGCTCAACAACCTAATATATATGATTACAGGATGGTTACAAAATAACTACCTATCGGTTTGGTGAACCAACACGACCTTATGTGGCCGACCTAATCTCTAGTTTAGTCAACTGACTGACTTAGTCGGCTGATCGAATAAGTTGGCCCATCGACTTAGTCGGCTGATTGACTAAGTCGACAATCCTTGAAGTCGACTTTATCGACTTGCTACTTCTACAACACCCTAGTTACCAACTACTACTGGAAGGAGTCTACAACCCCCTGCAGGCCTGTAGCCCGCCCTAGCACCACCCTGCAACTCTAGCATGTTTTATATGTTTCCCATATCTTCTTTACAATTACTATCATTGGTTCTTCTTTGGTGTCTATCTATTGCTACTGCTACATTAATATAGACCACACAGATATTTTTCTTCTCATTCAAACTTCTATTTAAATACCATTAACATATCTTTCCAGCATCATACTCTTTCAACAAACAAGACCTTTCAATACGGAACATGTCTTTTCATCAAAAAATCCCTTCCATTAGCTTACTATGTTTAACTTTTATCGGTCACACCTTTTCGAAAAACTAATTAATTATGTTTATAATGCAGTCATTTAAACAATCACACTTTTTTATTTTAATTATTCTTTCTATACATTATTTCCTTTTTTTTAATCAATCCTCTTTTCATTAAAGCAACCCTTTATTTAATATCTCTGTAAATGATAAACTCTATCTTTTATTAATACTTTATACTCTTAGTTTCAATATTATTATTGTAGATTAAAACATACGTTGTATTTTTTTAATTAAATTCCTCTAGTGTTCTATTTTTACATTTCTCTTTTTTAGTTCCTATAGCTCATTTTTTTATTTCAGTAAGAGAACATTCTATTTTTTAATTTTATTCATCGAAAAAAACTGATTTGACACAAACAATGTCCCAATCTCTCTGATTGTTTCGACACTCACTCGCGAGTCACCTTTGATGGTGTCCGCCAATCACTCTAATCATTTCAGTGCTCACTTGCGAGTCACCTTCGATGGTGTCAGCATATTTCTTTTAGTTGTGCTGAAAGGACATCCTCTTTGATCATTTCGGCTCTCACTCGTGAGTTACCTTGGACGATGTCGGTGAATTTTTTTTAGTTGTGTGGAAACCATGTTTTCCCAACCTCTTCGATCATTTTGACGATATTGGATGAATTACGCCTACATGATCATAGCGACTGGATGAGTTACGCCGACATGGTTAGAGTGACTGGATGAGTTACGCTGACATGATCACAAAAACTGGATGAGTTACGTTGACATGGTCATAGCGATTGGATGAGTTACACTAACATTGTCATGACGACTAGATGAGTTACGCTGACATGGTCGAAACGACTGGATCAGTTACACCAACATGGTCGCAGTGACTAGAGGAGTTACGCTGACTAGATGAGAGACTTGGTCAATTTCCAAAATTGTCATAGTGTTCCATAATGATGTTAATTCACAACAATTACTTCTTAATATCACCTATAATACCATCATGTGGTTTCCTAGCCTCATCACAGATGCCACATCATCAATTCCTTTGACATTAATGAACTTCTTTGAAATCAATGACAACTAAACTCAACATTCTCCCCCTTTGGAATTGATGGCAACAACTCCTTAATTTTCTCCCACTTTGATATTAATGCCAAATGATTCCTTCTTAAATATCCCTTGTCAAAATATACCCCCTTGACATGCTTCCTTTTCTTCTTTCTAACAAATGCCCTTTCCAGCATGTGTCTTCCCTTTGTTAATAGGACTTGGTACTAATCATTGCTTGAAGAATGATAGTCTTAGTTAGAATCCTTATTTTCCTTCTTGCGACAATTCTTTGAATGATAACCTAAGTGATAAATTCATAGAATCCCCCTATCATTGTTCTTCATTCTGCTCCATTATTGAGTCTCTCTCAGTCTACTTCTAGCCAATTTAGTGCACCTTTTCTCTATGTCAACTATGCACCAGTATTATCATTTAACCTTGATCATCTCTTGTTTTTTAGGAAGATAGCTTTCATCATACCTCAACATTAGATACCAATTGAATTTTCTGAATTTAATTCCCCTTGAGTATATGATCCCTCCTAATGTTATTTTCAGGGTTCTCTTTAGATCATGAGAGATGTTAGAAGAGGATTCCACAATCAATGTATCCTTATTCATCACCTTCATCTTCATCTTCATTGTTGTATTATTTTACATCTCCATCTTGATTTTCCTCATAATGAATGTCATTTTTATCCATGACACTATTATGCTTATGATCATATTTGGAGAACTCACTAATGTTTGAAATCTGTGTTTCTTCTGAGTCTTCATAATATGAATTTTTCTTCCATATCTTCCCATGAGGTGTCTTGCTTACTTGAATTCCATCATATTTTGTGTTTGTGTCTTGTTTCCTTCTCAAACTTTGTTGTTTCCCCTTGGTCCTATAGTCAACAGCCTTGTCACCAAACTTATGACAACAATAGCAATAACCATAGAAATTTTCGTTGAGAAATATTTGATCTTTCTGCTTCCCAACTTCCATATTCTTCTACTATTTTTGACCCTCTACTGAAACATTCTTTCTTATTTTACATTCTCTAGACATATTTCCAAAGTTATTACATTTTTAACACTCCGTGTCATATCTTTGAAGAGATAAAAAACATTTATGATTTCTTTCCTTTGGTTTACTAGGTGCATCCTTCTTTTATTCATTAACCTTTCCATAAGCTCTGCATTTCAGGGATTTATGACCAAAATTATTACAAGAGTAACAATGACCCAAAAAGATCTGTTGATATGTATTTTTCATTAGTCTCTTAGACACCTCATTAGTTCTGTTTTTGTCATAAAAGGATTGAGCATATTTCTTGCTTTCTTCCATTTTAACCGGGCTCTTTAGTGCAACAACATAGCTTCTTTTATTTCCACATTGGTTTGTGAAGGAAGAATATTCTTGCTTCTTTTGTTTTTCAAAACCCAGACTAGATTGATCACTTGATGGTATTTGGTTACTTAATATATCATCTAAAATCCTTGAACTGTTCTCAAACTTTGATTTGATATATTCTTCATCAACCCCATTTATAAATAGAATAATCTCTTTTTCAAGTTTTTTATAATTTTGTAATCTCTTCCTTAGCTGCACTACTAGGTCCTCTTCAATATTCTTGGCCTCTTGAAGTTGGTTCTTCAAGTCAATAATAATTTGATTTGTCTGTTCTTGGAATTTTGACAATTTTTCTTTAAAACCCTTATTCTTTCTTCTACATTTTCCAATTTCATCAATAGAAGCCTTGTATTGAGACTCTAGGTCCACTTCTGATTCTTCATATGATTCACCATTTTGAGTTTGAGTATCTATTCCCATGAATAGGATTTTTGTGTCTTTACTTTCATCGTCACCATCTTTATTGGAATAGAAATTTTCCTTCTTTTTCTTAAACTTATTCATATCGATGGCCTTACACTTATGAAAACAAGATTCTTCATGATCACTCTACTCTTGTTTTGGGTAAGGACACTTATTGGAAAAATTCCCAATTCTTCTACAGTTAAAACATTTCAAAGGTAACTTTCCTTTATATTTCCTAGTACCTTTCTCAATTTTTCTAACGAAGAGAGATTCTTCATCATCTAGGTTCTCTAATTGAGTCTTGGATAGGGATTTAAATGCTGCCTCTTTTCTTGAAGGTTCATTTTTCCCGTCCTCATCTCATATGCAGTGAATATCCCATGTAGTTCATCTACTGTCATGGAATCAAGATCATCTCGTTCTTCTAAAGTGGACACCTTTGAGTCATACCTCATTGGAAATGTTCTTAGTACCTTATCAACTACTTCTCTTTCCTTTAATTTTCCTCCAAGGACTCTAATATCATTTACAACGTCATTTACTCTTAGAAGGTATTCTCCAATGGATTCTTCTTCTTTCATTTTTTAGGCTGTCAAACTACCCTCTATAAGTTTGAAGCTTGGATTCTTTGACCTTGGATGTCCCTTCATAGATAATATTCAACTTATCCCAAGCTTGTTTGGCATTTTTTCATTGCATAAATTTCACAAATACAGTGTTTGTCAATCCACTCAGAATGGCATTTAAGGATTTTTCATTACCCTCATATTGGCCTAGCTCAACACTGTTTGTAGGTAGGTTGTTTTCTGCTATTTTATATTCTTTTTCAGTTTCTGTCCAAACCTTCCATCTAAGAGACATAAGATGTCACTTCATTCTCGCACTCTAGTATCAATAATGTTTTCCTATGAATAGTGGTGGTCTGTTGGTGGCTAACCCTTCTTGTTGATCCATAGTGGTTTTTATTTAATATCTTCCTTCTAATGGTTAAACTATAATAAAGGAACCTGCTTTGATACCAATTGTTGAAATATTGGACAATACGGAGAGGGGCGGGGGTGAATCAGTATTGATAACTTTTAACAATTTAAACTATTTTAAATTTATTCATTAACACATAAGATCAAACTGAACACACATAACACAAAATTATCGTGGAAGCCCAATTGGGTAAACCACCAATACTTCCTATTACTACAAAATTGTATTTAGAAATAGTTTATTTCTACCACAATAGACAAGGATGGAACCACACCCTATTTACCAACAACTACTCGAAGGAGGCTACAACCCCCTGTTTTTATCATCTCCTTCTGAAAGGATGATACACCACCCTATTTACCCACTAATACTGGAAGGAGGTGACGACCCCCTAGTTTTATCAGTTGTTACTGAAAGGATGCTACAACACCCTATTTACCAGCTACTACTGGAAGGAGGCTACAACCCCCTACAAGTCTGTAGCCTGCCCTAGCACCACCCTGCCACCCTAGTATGTGTTTATATGTTTCCAGATATTCTTTACAATTATTGTCACTGGTTCTTCTTTGGTCTCTATCCGTTGCTACTGCTACATTAATCTAGATCATAGAGACATTTTTCTTCTCATTCAAACTTCTATTTAAATACCATTAGCATATCTTTCCAGCATCATACTCTTTCAACAAACACGACATTTCAATATGGAACATGTCTTTTCATCAAACACACCCTTTCATTAGCTTACTCTATTTAACTTTTATCAGTCACACCTTTTCTACCTGAACTAATTAATTATGTTTATAACTCAGTCATTGAAACAATTACACCTTTTTATTTTAATTATTATTTCTGTACATTATTTCCTCTGTTTTAATCAATCCTCTGTTCATTAAAACAACCCTTTATTTAATATCTATGTAAATGATAAACTTTGTCTTTGATTAACAATTTATAATCTTAGTTTCAATCTTATTCCTGTAGCTTAAAACATACGCTGTGTTTTTTTTTAATTAACTTCCTATAGAGTTCTCTTTTTATATTTATGTTTTTTAATTCCTCTAGATCACTTTTTTATTTCAGCAAGAGAACATTCAGTTTTTTATTATTTTATTCGGATAAAAAATCCAAGTTGATTCGAATGGTGTCCCAATCTCTCCAATCATTTTGGTGCTCACTCATGAGTCACCTCTGACAGTGTCAGACAATCTCTTTGATCGTTTCAGTACTCACCCGTGAGTCACCTTCGACGGTGTTGACAGATTTCTTTCAGTTGTGTCGAAATGACAATCTCTTCAATCGTTTTGGCACTCACTTGTGAGTTACCTCCAACGATGTCAGTGGATTTCTTTCAGTTGTGCCAAAACAATATTTTCCCAACCTCTCTAATCATTTCGGCGATATTGGATGAGTTACACCAATAGGGTCGCAACGAGTGAATGAGTTACACCGACTGGATGAGTTATGCCGACATGGTCATAGCAATTGGATGAGTTACACCGACATGGTCACAACGACTGGATGAGTTATACCGACATGGTTGCAGGGACTAGATGAGTTATGTCAACATGGTCCCAACGACTGGATGAATTACGCCAACATGGTCACATCGAATGGATGAGTTACAATGACATGGTCGTAATGACTGGATGAGTTACATGGACTGGATGAGATACTTAGTCAATTTACAAAATTGTCATTGTTCCAGAATGATGTCAGATTGCAACAATGACTTCAAAATAACACCTCAACACCATCATGTGATTTCCTAGCCTCATCACACATGCCACATCATCACTTTCTTTGAAATTAATGAACTTGTTTGACATCAATGACAACTAAACTCAAGAAACTCAAACCTAATGCAAACAACACAAACAAGAAAGGTATTCCTATCACTCTGGTGAAAATAACTTATAACACTAGACTCTTCAACCACAAGCCAAAGCCAAGGTCGAGAAGAAGCAACTCATTAGACTTGAACAAGGTAGTATCTTTACTAGGTAACAAGGTTTTGGAAGCTATATTTTACTAAAGTTTAATAAGCTTTAATAAGGTATTTTGAACAAAATATGTCTTCCAAAAGAAGGTATTATTTTTACTAGGTAACAAGGTTTTGGAAGCTATATTTTGTTCAAGATTATACTTCTAAGACTTTCACACTCAAGGCCTATCAGTCACTTAAATAAAAAGATGAAAAGATGACCCAGCACTCAACACTTCAAATCCTTTCATAAAATATTGACTCAAACTTATGCTAAACACACAAAAACAACACCTATAATCTTCTAGGAAGGCCACAAAGCAACCTACACTTCTTAGACAATCCAAAAAAACTAGAACTTTTCAAAAAAGAAGGGAAAACTGATAAAATATATAAAATACTAGTCGTTTACTTCTATGCAAAAGGTTTCCTACATCCCATTTGCACCTGTGCATATCATTAGGTGTGAATACCCTTTACCATTCACTAATGCAAGTACTACAATGAATGGACCCTATAGCGAACTAAAAAAATAGAAAAAACATGAAAATTTAAAAATACTGAAAATTTAAGGTCTTGTGGGTATGCATAATCCTAATAGAGGCTCTAACTCCCAACAAAGAATAGAAAAAACATGAATTAAGGACCCATAGAAGTAGGTTTCTTCCTAGTGGAGTTTCTAGTTTTGTTCTATGAAAAATAATCCTATGATTGGAACGAGATCACCACCATACTAGAAGAAATGAGACTACATACAAAAATTTATCATCAAGGAAAATAGGCTCATACTCATGGATATAACCACATTTAGACCAAGCAGATTTGAACTAAGAAGAGATTAAGGGAAAATATCTTATGCACCTTGTTTATGATGGTTGATCTAAGCTATTCCTTGAGTCTGCTCCAAATTTTCTCCAAATTGCCCAAGATTCAACTTGCAAAACATATAGAACAACCTTCCTCAAATGTATTTGACAATAATAATGACTATCAATGAATAGAATGATGAAAAGAACATTAGTCGACTAATCAACTTTCAATTCAGAAACATTAATTTATTTATTAATCATGAAATTAAGTCATAATTTGGGTAAGGGAAAGATGTAAAATATCTATTGAAACAATATAAACACAGTACACGATATACCTCTTGATCTCTACTACTTCACCACCTTAACGAACCTAAAGATATGGGCATGTCCTGCTCATGCACTCCCACAATTCCACTCCAATTTGTTGATCACATAAAATGGAGAAACTACTTGAGGGTAGCAATTTCGGTATGCAATGATATAGGGGTGCAACAACAAGGGTTACTAGAGGAAGGGAAAGATGAGCCTGATAGTAGGTGATTCCTCTACCATGACTTTACTCACTTGGGTGTTTCCCTCTCTTGATCTATTCAATTTGTTTTTATGGTTGAAGGAAGAAGTTGAGGATGATTACCAAGTCATTAGAGGAGTTACAATTGAGTAAGTTGGTTTGCATAACTTCCCAACTTCCTTCATTTTTAAATTTTCATTTATTTTTTGTATTTTTTGAGGGAATTCACACCTAAAGCATATAAAACCTATGAATTTGCACCTTGCTGAAAAACAATGTGTGAATGATATGCTCCTTGGTAGTTTATAAGATGTGGAATCCTTTTTTAGGAAGCAAACTCTTTAAAATACATGGGAGAGAGTTGGGATTTCACTTGTAATGCTTAAGGCCACCCATAAAACTCAAATCATAGGCTCTTCTATATGTAAACACACAAAATAAACTTATAATATGAATGTTAATAGTAATTTATTAACATTATAAGTAACAATAACATGAATGTCTATCCATTCATAATTCTAATTTATTTATAATTAAAAAAACCAGAATGCCATAACCTATCTAATCATAACCTTAAACTTTTTCTACCTTGACGTTTTTCATTGTCTAATGGGATGTTGTATATCTTGACGTTTTTCAATGTCTAATGGGATGTTGTATATCTTGATGTCATCTTCTTGTTATGCACTCTATCAAATAGAGTAAAGTGATAATTTTATTTAAAAATGACACTTTATTATAATTTTCTGAAAAACAATTTTCTTTAAAATGACATTTATTATAAATTTATGAAAATTACTGTAATTAATATATATTTTAGATGAAAAATCTTAAAAAAATTACATAAACTTACAATTTTATATCTATATAAAAATATATAATAGATTGTTATGATAAGAAAGGATGACTTTTTCATTATTAACTAAGATTTTTATTTTCTTTGAAATCTTACATGACACAATACATTAACCACCAAAAACACCTAATAATATTAGAATAAGACATTTTACGCTATTAGAAAGAATAATACATCAACAAGGAATCTAGAAGACCAATCAAAAAGTAAAATTTGATTTGTTATTAACTTCAATATAGAAATCAACTCATACGAAAAGACACAAACCAACCAAGCAACTTAGTCTCCTTTTATTTCATTTCATTTATCATATTGTCATAATTTATTGTCTATATCAACTTTCTTTTTGCAAGCTAAAAATATATATATTTTAAGAAGCTAAAATAAATTATATCACTTGAAAAATGAGATAAAATAAACAACTATTATGTTAATTTTATGAAAAACTACGGAGGAAGATCATGACTATATGGGTCCTACGAAGATGATTAAATGTCAATGCAGTGGCAATCATCTCTGTATGGGACCCATCAACATGATTGAAAGCCGATGCAATGATATTTTGTTCCAGAATTCTTTTTCCCAACATAATCTTGATGTTTTATTTTATTTATAAAAGATAGTTTTATTTCAGAAGTTGTTTTAAGGTGGTAAAATTTATTATAATTTAGTTCTTGAGGATAGTGATCATTGATTATTATTTATGAATGTGAATTAAACATCTATTATTCAAGAAAAATCATGTCATATGAATAATAGGTTGGTGGTTTGTAAGCGGGTAGACTTCCATTCCAATTAGATGCCTCTGTGTCTTGAGTCGTTAACCTATTTTCTTTTGTCCAAGAAATAAAAGCTATTAGCTAATTAGAAGCAGTATTAAGTTGTCACTCTAGGACCTATAGGGGTGGTTTCAACCCTCTATAGTATCCACAATATACCCAATATCCCCTATTCTCCATCATAATTGAGGCTGGTCAAAAGTCCTATGGTATAAAATATAAACCAAGATTTAGCTCAATATATGAAGCCAAGATACAATACTCGGTTGCAATTTTACCTCATATCTAAGAGGATCATAAAATATATAAAAAATTATTAGAAGTGGATTCACTATTAAGACAAGTAATTTGTGAATGACATATTAAAGATGTATGTAAAAATGGGTAAGGTAATCTAATGAAAGTTTTGAATTTTCTGTAACCCATGTTCATATTCCATATATAATATGTTGTGACAGAGAGGTTGAGAAAATGTATGTAATATATATATATATATATATATATATATATATATATATATGATGGGAATATTTATATAAAATAATATAGAAAATAAAGAATAAATAAACATATTATTTATTTAATCCATATAATGTTTGTCTTAAAAAACATGTACTTTTAGGATGCATATTATAATATATGAATACGTAATAAAATAAAAATATACATATATGTATCATTGTGAAAGACATCTCAAAAGATTCTTTGTGATGTGCTGATGAGGGTACACCTTTGTAGTAACATTTTTTTGTGTGCATCCAAAATACAATTGTTCATGATACTTCTCACAAGACTTTCCTCTAGCCCTTAGTTGTATTGAGATAAGTTAGGGATAACATTTTGGTGAGCTAGACGAGAGTTTATTTTTTGCATATGATGGTGCATTCCTTCAATTAAGGATTATTTTCCTTGATGTTTGGGTACCACACTATAATTTAGACTTGTGAAGTGAATTTGGGAAGTTTACTCCACTATTTATGGACTCCAACCCTTGACCTTTTTTATATTCTGAGACAGTGGAACCATCCTTAAGTATTTTTAGGAATATTGCTCACATGAACGAATTAATCATTTATTTGTCCCTTAATATTAGGTTTCTAAGTCCACATAGGTTGGTTATGATATTGTTAACTCACCTTCGAAATATTGCATGTCTACCACAGGGAATTTTAACTCTAGTTAATCCTAGACTAGGTTGTCATGCACTCCAATTCAAATTACCTCTCTCACAAATTCAAATTTCCTATATGTAATCATTCATTTAATTTTTTTTACATACAACAAAACAAGAAATAATATAACAATTTTGTGTTATTGAAAGAGCTAATACTTGCTTTTTTCTTGTTTTAATAATCAATGAAATGATTTTGTCACGATGCTAATTTCTTGCAAATGTATTGTATTCTTATTTAGAATCAAGATCTTTATGCTCCAAAATATTATATGTTATCATATATTTATGGGTTTTAAAGGATTTAATGTATAATTTTTTAGGAATGAAAACACATTGTAGGTTGAAGGAGTCATTAGAAGCACATCTATTGCAACACATCTATCTCCCCAATAGCTACTTAGTCCCTTAAACTATTACAAGTTGAAATAAAGAGTAGAGATGATATTGTAAATGGAGGGACTCTACAAGATCACGATGGGAACCGAAGTAGAGCCAAATTCGACTATAGATGAGTCTAAATACTTGAACTGAATGAATGGAGCCTTCATACTACTTCGCTACTCAATATATCTAGATATTTTCTATCACATTGAAGTATAAAAGACACCAAATGAAATATGGACGAATATTTCCACACTCTTTGGAATGCAAGATGAGATGAGGGGCCACACATTGGTGGTTTATCTAATGAATATGAAACCTTGTGATTTCAAATCCATACAAGAGTTCTTGACCAATTTCAATTCCATTCTACTTTAGCTCAATATGTGAAAGATAAACAAGAATATTTATCAATTAGTCCTCTCAATCCTATCAAAACTGGGACTTGACCATGGTGTATATGTCTCATCCTTCCATTCTACAAGGTTGGCACTTGGTGCCTCTTGGACGATGGCTACACTAGACAACTTTGCAGCATCCCTTCTCCAAGTGCAAGATAATATCAACCAAATGGGCCTTCATAGTTCCTCTAATGTGCATGCACTTGTAATGACTCAAACAAATAAGAAGATAAAATCCTCAATTCAAAGCCTAAATGGATCAAAATCTTAAGTTTTTATATGAAAATTTAGAATCCAATGATGGAAATACTAAGGAGGAGTAGGAATTGGGTGGTTACTCAAAGAAAATACCTCATAAAGAACAATGTTAACACAACAATTAACATCCTAATAATGTAGGCTAAAAACATGCACTAATGTTCACCCGCAGCAAGAAGATTGAGATGGAACACTAGAAAGACACTACCTTATAGCCTAACTACTGCTTTCCTAAAAGAAATATGAAAGTGGCTATTGACAAATCCCAATAAGGGGAAACTATAGTGATTGAAGATGCATATGATGAGCTAAGAATAAAAGAACCACAGTCTTAAATGGGTTGAAGATGCATGAATAAAGTCTTTTAGGTGCAAAAATATCAAACTCATATTGACATTCTTAAATACTATGGAGGATAAGTGAAATTGGGGGAAACAAAAATGAAATTAAATTGGATTCCTATCCCACATTGTAATTATCAACCTCCTAATACAAATCCAAAATCTATATAAGAGTCATTTGGGGTGAATATTAGGAGGGAGGATTGAGAGAGAAAATAAATGTTGGAGGATTTCCAAGATACTCTTTTTCTTGAAGCTTTTGGTGATCAAAGGAAAAGAGTGTGAACTAGTGAACCTATAAAAAGAAGGAAGAAATCATTCCAAGGACAATGTTGTAATATTTTTATTTTATCTTTGATTAAATATAAATAGATTCAACCCCCTTCCCCACCCAAAACAAATAAAAAATAAATAAATAAATGATTGTGATATCATTTTGATAGGAATTTAGATCTAACTTTCTATGAGTTTCATGAAATTTGTTGTTACAAGACTATAGAAATTATGTTGTGTATTGGTGTACAGGTATGTTGGAGAGATTAAGGAATAACAAACAATAAGGATACATGAGTAAAAGGATTCTCCAAATGACATGCTACAACATGTAATCGTCTCCCTTCTCACCCTTGCTTAAAGATTTTGGACATTGTGAAAAGATAATTAGAGAATTGTTGATTAATTTACTCATATACCTTTCAATGGACCTCACCATGCCACTAGAAGATTCAAGCTCTAATTCTCATCTTTGCATTCAAATCTCCCAATAATAGAAACAACTACTATGTTGGGAGAGCACTTTATTTATAGAATTTATTCACTCAAATTTGGTATTATTTATTATTTTTTGAGTGATTATTTTCTTTAATTAATTTAAGATCCCATATATGAACAATTAGGGAGGAATTGAGACCATTTGGATCACTTTTGGTCACTTTTTTAACAAAACAAACTCCATGTTTTGCCTAAGATTCGACCTTATTGGGACAACAAGGGTGCCTCCTCCATATAGTCACTCTCTTACGGCCTAAATAAGAGACTCTACACCCCTAGTCTCTATTATTAGGACAACAAGTGTGATTGCTTCTTGATTTGGTCATTTTGGCACCTAAATTTTTTTTTGCTTGAAATTTGGTCCAATTTATTGGCTTACAGAGATTCTTCATAACCTCTAGATCATGATAAATTAGTATTTCTACTCAATTGATTAATTTCCCTTAAGAGTTTAGTGGTTATTGTTAACACAAAAATTTGTTCACCTAGATCTCTATGGTATAAACCATAATCATACATCATATTCCCACCATAATTTACTACATTTTGACCTTCACAATTGTATTTCCACTAAATATGGTTCAAAACATCATTATTGCTTTCCCATAAATGAAGGGAAGATGAGCATTTATTGTGATTTATGCCCACTCTCCTAAAATAAGGGTAAAAAACCCTAAAAAGGAGGATTGGTAAAAAAACCATAGTTAAATACCATTTGTCATACCACGGGTCAAAAACCCTAGGAACATCCTATAAATACATTGTGAAGGGCTCTCCCAAAACACTTTTTTCCAATTTCTTTCAGTCATACTATACAATTTTTCTCCCATTATTCCCATATTTGCCACACCATTCCCCACGGTCTACATTGAGTTCATTCCCTGCCTATTTGGATCCAAAACCCCATTTGACAACTATTCATGGAGAAGACTAGAGACCAAAATTGTGGGGCTGCGAAACGATTTTCGAGGACGGCTATGGTGGCCCACATTTCAGACAAGAGTTATATTTTCTTATTGTTATGCATTAGTTATTATTATAAATTTGAAAATCCAAAAATGTTATTGTTGTTGTTATTTGGTTTCTTGTTATCATTGTTGAACTCTACCCCATGACCTACATTGTCTAGAGTTAGTGATTTTGCACGTAGTAGGGGAGAAATCCCCACTATAGTTTTGGTGACTCCACTCGGTTGATCCATACAAAAATTTATTTTTGTAGGTATTTCTATTTGGTTTGTTCTCCTTTGATTCCCTCGGGCATCACATATCTGACCCCCTTGCTACAGATCCGAACTAGTATTGCCTCAGTGCTTGCACCCCGGCCCTAGCTGGCTATAGCCATTTAAAAAAAAACCAGTTTCGTTCGAGTCTCACTTATCCGGCCAAAATTTGTGACCCACCCAAACCATTTTTCTTGATAAGTACAACCGACATCAGACCTTTTTACCTGATAAGTGTGACCTGGCTCAGAAAGCTACATAGCTCCTATCCCAGCTGTTGGAGTGACCCCGATTTCTACTGTGACTCATTTTTGTGCGACCTATCATGTTTTACCCTTTGTTTTGCGTGAGTTGATTCTGTCGACTATTTTTCTGTCAGGATCATGACGGTTTCTCAATTCTGTGCAACCCCGATTGCGCCTGTTTCGCAGATAAGTGCGACCTGCATTTTTGAGTCCTATTAAGTGTTAGAATAATCAACCTATAGTTACCTACCTTAGACATTAATTTTAATTATTTTTGTCTTATTACCTTGTTTGCTAGATTCCACACTATGCTAGTTGCCTTATACAAGTCCTAAAAGTCAACACATGATAAAACTAAGTCATGGAGTGCTTGGGAAACATCCTGGAAACCCAATTTAGCATGTATGCTTTATTCCAGATCCTCTAAAGCACATATCTGTTTTTCTAAAAGGCTACCTTTTTATTGAGATTTAAGGCAAAAGGAAAAGCTAGACTAGGTGTAGTTGACTTGTTTTTTTCCCACATCATCCTCCCTCCTTTTCTCCTAATAAAATCATGTATGAGTTTTCTTTCCATCCTTCATCATCTTTCCTACTTGACTTATCCAATTCGTGAGCATATTGGTAGATTTGGAAATTGTTTTATGCACCTATAGGGGATTTGACTAGATTTAGTAAGCCTACTTTTTGACCATTTCGAATGGCATCCTTATGCATTCGAATCTCTCATGTAATTATATATTGCAGCATCCTATTACTTCATAAGGTTGGCTATTGTACACTTATTGAATATAGATCAATGTTATGCTCCAATTTCAGTCTCCTTTGGTGTGAATTTTACATGTTTGATTAGAAATTTTGTGAGTGTAATTGTTCTATCTGTTGGGTTCAATTTCCACATGGTATCAAAAGGATTTGTATATCGATTTCTCTCCTTCCTTATTTCCATTGCAGGTTCTACATCTTGACTGGGAGCGCATTCTGCTAACTGGAGGGCACAATTTCTGAGCTATGGACCAATCTTAGAAGATTATCTTGACTCCATTCAATTTCTTTGAGGGGAAAGATGAGATGGAGATACTGTTGAGAGAGAAATTTCTGTACAGGATGAATATGGCAACAGAGGGAGAGCCCAATGCAGTTGTAGAGAAAATTAAATGGCACAACAGGAGGGATGAGGCCTATGGTCTTTTGTGTCTGAGCATTTCAAGAGACCTCCTCTTCCATCTTGATGAATTGCCATTGCCTAATGAAGTGTGGGAGAAGATAAAAGAGATTTTGTAAAGACAGTTGAGATGAGAGGACATCAAATCAAGAATGAGTTGATCTCCTTGAGTCCCAGTAGCTTCGAGTCATTGCAACTCTACTTTTCCAAGTTTGATGCCCTTGTTTTGTAGTTGAAACAGTGTGGGATCGAAAAGAAGGAAGAGAAACTAGTTTTGGCCATACTCTCTAAGCTTGGTCCTGACTATTCAGTGTTTTTTTTGACCTTCCATGCCACCAAGTTGATAGCTCGAGCCTGGAAGATGCCTAAGCTTGCAGAGTTCATGGAATCCCTCACACAGGAGAAAGATAAGTTGGTGATGATGGGAACCATCAAACCTTCCAAAGACCAAGCTTTGGTTGCTGGAGATTCAAAGGTGGATTCAAGAAGAAAGAAAAAAGCTAAAAATCCACCTGAGCAAAAGAGAGACAAGAAAAAGTCTCAAGAGGAGCCCCAAGGTTCCAAGAAGAACTCCTAGAAGAAGAAGAACAAAGGAGAAATGAGAAAGTGCAAATACTGCAGTAAGGGATATCATCCTGAGAGCTCTTGTATGAAAAATAAAATTGACATGTTGACCCAACTCTCAGAGAAGAATAACATCTCCCTTCCTGATTTCTCAAAGAAGAGGGAAGGAGGATCAAATTCAGAGAATAAGGAGAGAGTACATGCCTTGGTTACTGGCACATTAAGCTCACCTAGCTACATCATAGACTTTAGAGCTTATAGACATATGGTTTATAAAAAAGATATATTCTCCTCTCTTGACATGTCTAAAGGTCCACCAATAGTTTTGGGAGATGTCTCTCTCATTGACATTTTGGGGAAGGGAAGGATTGATCTTGACCATGGTAAGTTCAATAATATGTTGTATGTTCTAGGTCTTGCCTCTAATCTCTTGTCAGTGTATCAAATGACTCTTATTGGGTCTCCAAATAAGGTCATCTTCTCCCCTGATGATGTTGAAATCACTGAGATTTTGAATGGTAAATTCATAGCAAAAGGTGTTGTAGATCACACTTCGAAGGTATACAAGTTTTCCCATTTTCTACCCTACTCAAACTCCTCTGCTCTTCTGATTCATGCTAATGAAGCAAGCAATCTTTGGCATGAAATATTTGGCCATCTTAACTACAAGTATCTTTCTTATTTGAGTGAAAAATATATGGTCATAGGGTTACCAAAGATCAAGTTTTCTAAGGGAGTCTATCAAGGTTGTATCCTAGGAAAACACCCAGAGCACAAGTACGAGAAAGCTAGTCATGAGAGAACCTATGCACCTCTTGAGCTGATCCAAAGTGACATTGTTGTTCCATTCCCTCATATGTTCATGAGTCAAGCCAAATATGCACTGACCTTCATAGAGGACTTTTCCAGGTATTGTTGGGTTTACTTCCTAAAGCATAAGTTTGAAGTTTTTGACATTTTCAAAGTCTTTAGAGCCTTGGTTGAAAACTAGTATGGGAGGAAACTCAAGATCCTCAGATCTAAAAATGGTGGTGAGTATGTCAAGTATGAGCTCATTCCATATTGTAAATATGCAGGTATTCAGATGTAGCATTCAATCCCTTACACAGAACAACAAAATGGTGTTGCTGAGAGAAAGACCAGATCACTGAAGGAGATGGCAACCTGCATGATGGAGGCTAAGACTTTTCCACCAATGTTTTGGGCTGAGGCTATAAAATGTGCATCCTACATCCAGAATAGTGTGCCTCATAAGAATCTTGATGGTATGAATCCTTTCGAATCTTGGAGTGGGCACAAGCCAGATGTGGCCCATTTCAGGATTTTTGGCTCAAAGGCTTGGGCTAGAATTCCAACTGAAAAGAGGAAGGCTTTGCAGCCCCAAAGCCAAGAGTGCCTATTTGTTGGGTATTCTAAAGATTCAAAAGGGTACAAGCTGATTGAATTGAACACTAACAAATATTTCATTGAAATAAGTGTTCAATTCCAAGAAGAGCCTTTAGTAGCAGTTGAAGTTGGAGAGTCTTCTTCACCACCATATCCATTGATTGTAAGTGGAGAGACTAATGAGTTTGCTGATTCTGATATGTATGATAATGATGATTTGATTGCAGATCCTAATATTCCTACATGACCAAAATGGGCAGCAAATACCATTCATGCAGCTGGGGAACTAGCTAGAAATCCTAGTGACACTAGGTGGACTAGATCTCAGTTTGAGAGTGCCCTTTGTGTGAAAGATCCTCTATTTGCTGAGAAGTGATATCTGATGGTTGAATCAGATCCATAGACATATGAAGATGCAGCAGATGATCCAAGATGAAAAACAACAATGAAAGAAGAATTCAACTTGTTACGGAGAAAACTTCCTATGGCTTGGGGTATCACAACAGACAAAGTAACCACAGAAATCATTTCTTTCCTATATGCAAGAGAAACCAAACATCTAACACTAAAGGATCTCAAAACATACCTTATTCCGGATAGTTGATGTAGATCCCTGTTGAGCTTTTCCACTCTCGCTTGTATTGATAATTTTCTCTCTCAACATTCATCAAACAAGACAAGCATGCTATATATAATTGTGTTAGACCTACTCTATCATATATAATGAATAACATATAAGTATTTAAACGCATCCATGGATTCAGTACTCATTTAAATACAAATTATTGGATAGGAAAAGATATTTCTATTAATATAAATCAAAGATTACAATAGTGACAACCTCTGTCGGCACGCCTGCGAATCGAAGAAACTGAGTCCTCCACCTGGGCCTCCACCACTTCAATCCTCCATCTCTCGATAGAAAGCTCACAAGCAAAGGAAATCTTGGGAAGAACACAAAGTGCTCCAAGGGACAAAGGGATGTCGACTCAAGTATAAGCTCTGGTAACAATGGACTATAGTTTTCTTGCTCTTCAATTCCTCTTCTTCAATGTATCCAAAGGGTTCCTTATATAGTGATTCAACGGGGTAATGGAAGGTCAAATCCGAGCAATAGCAAGGCATATGGAAGGCCAAGAGACAAGTGACTCAGATCCACATCAAGGAAAGCTCCAAAACTATTTGGCCTTTTGCACACATCCCGATGTACGCAGGTTTAAGGGTCAAATCTGTGTATATACGTGAGAATAGGTTTAAAAGTAGTGTATAGAAAATAATGCATGTTTTTAGGGATGATCTTGGAAACATAAAAGGTACAAAAATGGTCAGTGGGGTCCAAAGAGTCTACAGAGGGACAAGGAAGGCCATAAAGGTGTGATCCACCATGTGTGGTAAAATCAGCTGTAACAGATGCCCCCTAATGTGTAAGGTCAGAGGGGTGATACAATGGCCTAAATACATTATAAGTCCATCCCAGAAGTGGAGTGATGAAGAACCAGGTGGAAGAACCAACCATCCAATAGTACAATACAATGATCAAACTCTGCACATAACTGCAAGTACATATAGCAGTCCTAGATACATAAGAGTACAATGGCCATGACTAGGCATGATACAAAATATGACATGTGTGGTCATCACCACGTACAATATAGATAGATCAGAATATCCATGATGAAGATATACAAAGGATCATGATCTCCATGAAAGCTGAAGATATATAATGGATCAAAATATCTATAATGGCTGGAAACATCTGACATATACTGGAATCAAGTCGCGAGAGCTGAAATCTCATGAACACTGGCACGATCAAGGAGGTAGCATATATGAAATGCCACCAATATGGAAGGTCTTCTACACAATACGCTATGATTACATGTCCTACTATGTGAATAGAGGTGTCGAGGTCGAATATAGTAGTCCATCGTCTGATTACTGGTCATTGATGTATACCGTTAAGAGACGCGAGATCACCCATCGATAATGAAAATGGGAATCAAGGTACTAGAGTGCAAACTAAAAAGTGTGAATAAATGTGTTGAGGTCAAAAACTTGAGAGGATCCATCTACTAGGGGACATTGATGTATTCCAAAAAATGTCGATGGCGAGAGAACCTGCCATTGATGATTGCAAGTCTCAAGGCACTAAAAAATGACTCTAGATTCCTATCCCAGAATAAATGATCTAAAGTCGATGGGATGAAATCTGCTGGAAAGAGGGCATTAATGCATCCCTCATCATCCAACACGAGGTAATCAGCAAGGTTGTATAATGTGGAAGGAATCGATCATAAAGTGCACGAACCAATATCAGTATTGGGAATGGCTGACATGCAAAGTCAAGAGAACTAAGGAATGGCCGACTCAGGTTTCAAATTCCTTCAAACAAGAGCATAAAGGCGAATGGTGACTGAATGTAGGAAACATAGACTTGATGTACAAAACTGGGACATCTCTACGACATAGGAGGCATCGACAGAGGCTCCATAGGGACTGGAAGCTTAACCAGTCGGTGGAGATAAACTCATAGAAATGAGTACAGCTCCTAAATTCAAACTATTAACCCAGCCAACAGATGTGATATACAGTACTCTGTTCGAAGGAGACATGACTTGACTGCTACCAAAGATAACATCTTTTATTGTTCAACTTTTTGGTTTTTTTTTATTTGTTTTGGACTTTTTCAAATATTTTGAAAAGCTTGAAAAAGAATAAAAGTGCTTTATAGTTACAGACTAGGAGGAGACAAGTGTCAATGGGAAAACAAACTAGTTCCAAGCAGCAGAACATACCTATGCTAAATGCAAGGACACATGTGTAGGATAACGACACTCGGGGGAAAGTCCCCTCCCCATAAAAATGGGGAATCAAGTTGCAAAGGATATATAAAATGGCTCTGCGTGGCTAGACATGAGACAATCTCAATCTATATGGCTAATAATCAAAGTCAGAGAAGCCGACATAAGGCTCAATGAGGCAGGAAAAACTCATGATAATGCAATTACAACTTGACATAAGGGAGTCCTAGGGACAAAGGCCAACAAACAGATCAAGAGGAGTATGAGGCTCTTGCGCAAAGACATGGCAATACTATACAAAGGACTCCCGCACCCTAAAGGAAAAAATGTCGGCATGGTCACCAAATGAAAAAATGGAGCTAACTAGGGCACCCATGTATGGTCAAGCTCTACCATTCACATCATGTCACTTCTAAAACAACAAGAAGGTTCTGTGACAAGATAAAATGGGTTCGTACCTAAGGTTATAATGAAATGGTCATAAAGTCATGCAAAATGCACATGGATGTGAAATCTAACCTATATGCCAGTTTAGACATAATACCTGAAAGCGACACAAACAAGTCAAAACAATGGTCGAAATGACGATCACAACGGACTCCTACATCATCAGATTAGTCCAAAAAGGTCCAAAATGGTCAGAAATGGTTCAAAACTATAGAAAGGGGGTAAAAAATTTCAAAATTGTTCTATAAATAGTAAAAAATTCAAAAATTACACATCATTTGAAATTTTTACCTATTTGAGCTCAGAACTTCCAATGTGAATTCTGGGAGTTTCATCCGGCGAAATTCGACACCGTTTGTTCTAGGTAACTTATCATGTCCTCCTCTTCCATTTTCATGAAATTTTTTTCAATTTCCATGGTCAAATTTGACTTTTAGGCTAGTCTAAATTGGTCGTTTCGGCCCACGCAGATATCGGGCCTTTTTCCACATATAGGGCTGGCTATACGCGGAAAAACTATCCAGAACTGTGTACATACGCGACTGTTTTGCAAACAGTCGTGTATGCGACTGCGCAAATGGTTTTTTAAGGTATATATTGACCAAAAATTACTTTTAATGTGCAGGATGGTTCTAGAATGGAGGGAGAGGGAACATGGGGATGTAGAAGAGGCTGTTCGGGGTGATTTAATGGCTCAACAAGCTCTACGTGCATGTGGGCTATATAAGTTTTGGTGTCTTGGCAGCCTGAGGGCCAAACCAAGACTCTTGCAGATGCTAGTAGACTACTGGGATCCAGAATTAGAGTCTTTTCATATCAACAGGATGTCCCTCACTATAGAGGTGGAGGGCATATATTTCATTAGTGGATTGTCCTGACGGGGATAGTTGGTGAACCTACACTCTCATGGGCCTAAAAGTGGCCTTACCATTGATGAGTACATTGCAGTATACTATTTTCTGGAAACAAAAAAGGTTGGGAGTAAAATCCCGACAAACTCCATCCAGGTGCTAGGACTGAAGGCCATACTATCAGCACTCGACACGATAGCTGGTCTAGCATCACTCCACCTGTCCTCGTGACCATTGATGTTCTATGCAGTGGAGTGCATGAGACCCACAATGTACGATTGGAGAACTACCTTGTTTAGTAACATGAAGCAACAGCTTAGTGACTGCAAGATCGGCAGGGTACGAAACTTTGGTTTTGGCAGTATACTGAGCACGTTCTTCTTTGAGCGTGTCCCGAGGATAATCCCTAGAGTTGACGTTCCTCCTCATGGGGTTTGAGATATGTCCCAATGATATTGGGTAGATTCTATGCACAGAATGGGTAGAGGTAGGGTGTCTAAACCCTACCCAACTGACTTCTTTTGATGTTGGCGGCAACAGATTGTTGCCATCGATGATTATCCCTATGTGGGAATAGATTTTCGGGGAGTTCTGGACATGCCCCTACCACCAGGAGCAGCATATGGTGATATTGGTAATGAATCCAAAACCTTCTTTTTAAATTTTTTTGAATTATTAATTTTTTTTGTGTTTTTTGACATATAGACTCAAAAGACATGTTTTTGTGTGACGAAACATAGTGACAATCTGTCATATGTATGTAGATGTTGGACCATGGCAGCCTGACAACTTCCCTCATCATAGATGAAGGGGAAGAGGAGATGATATCATGGGTGTGGATGCGGAGCAAACGCTCTGAAGCATCCACACAAACTTTGTATGCTTGACACACAGGGTACCCATGGTGCAAGTCGAGGACTTGCTTGAGGCCATGCAGCTTCAGGTGGTTGGTGTACCACGAGCATGGGTTCGGTTATTATGACAACTAGCTAGAGCCATGGTGTGCTACCATGATCAGAACCCCCCTCCTCCTCCATAGGATTAGAGACCTGAGAGTGATTCATTTTGTACTACCGTGTATTATATTTTGGTGGCTCGGAAGCCCCATTTTTGTATTATGACACTTATGTATTATGACGTCACATTTTCGATGTTTTAATGAAATTTTTTTATGATGATGGATTTTATTTATTTACATGTGTGTAAAAATGTATGTTTGTGATGTGCTTATGGTCTATGAAACAAATGCCAATCTAACACATAGTTAGCATATGAGTCAGCAACTTGATTAAACATTCTTGGAACATGTATGTATGTTATGTTGTCAAATTGTCGTTCTAACAATCTCCCCCGTAAGAATCTTTGTAATAATGTCAGATCCCTAATACGATATAAGCCATTAAGTTGTGACACTACTAACTGTGAATCAGGACGTACCTCAAGAGAGAGAACACCATGCGAAATGGCATCCTGTAATAGCTCGATAACGACACTATACTCAGCAACATTGTTTGAAGAAGGACGTAAACATACGATCTTGAAGACAATTCCTGACCCGTAGGAGTATAAATCACCCAAGCAGCAGAGGCTGAGTGTTGAGTGTGGAATCTAGCACCATCAACAAATCCTATGTAAGCAAAAGACTCCATTGACATCTACCATAAGAAACGAAATCTAATCAACAAATTTGATCACCATAAAAAAACCTAACTATGCAAAAAACTGTACAATAATATACAATAATCAGCCATGGCTGAAGATCATGCATAGTACTTTTTAAGATAGAGCCCATTTCTAGGCTTCGCCAAGGTTGTCCCTTCATAATCCACCAGCTCATAGGCACCCTTCTCTAACACACGTTTGACTACGTAAGGACCATGCCACATGGGATTAAACTTCCCTACCCCCAAGGATTTTTTAGCTTGATCTCACAAAAGGACCATATCACCTTCACTAAATCTCCTTGGATGGACAGACTTATCATATTGGACCTTAACGCGATGCTTATTTACTTCTAGAGCCACTAAGGCATCTCAACACTGCTCATCAAGCTGCTCTAAGTGGACCAAACGTTCCTCCAATGCAAAAGTGTCTAGTAAAAGCTCTATAGCTAGCTTCAATGAAGGGATTTCACATTCAATCGGCAAGACAGACTCTACTCCATGTACGAGATAATATGGAGAAAAACCGGTGGCAGTCTTAACCGCAGTCCTATAGGCCCACAAAGTAGGATATAACATGATATGCCAATTTTTTTTTATTTGTGCGATGGTTTGTTGGAGAATGGACTTAAGTGGTTTGTTCACTACTTCAACCTGTCCATTCTCCTGAGGGTAATAAGAAGAGGAGTGCTCCTACTTATACCCTAAATTCGAGGCCAACTCTTCCATCATTCGATTCTGAAAGTGCCTGCCATGGTCAGTGAAAAGCTCTTTCAGAATTCTGAATCGAGTGATAATTTGGTTGAATACGAAATGCACGACTGTCTCACCATCAGATTTAATCATGGGCATAGCCTTAGCCACTATCGTGAAATAATAATAGCCACTATAATATGATGATGCCCCCCAGCTAAAGCTGGGTTGCAATCCATGAAGTCAAGCCCCCACTTAGTGAAGGGATCGATGGTGATAATTGAATGTAACGGGGAAGGATGTGAGCGCATATTGCGTGCAAACACCTGGCAAGGGTGACACTTCTTGACTGCATTAACACAATCTTTGAAGATCAACGACCAAAAATATCCCACTCTCAAGATTTTTTGGGCTGTAGAAATCCTAGATAAATGACCACCACATGCCCCTCCATGGAAATTATTTAACACAACCTCATCCTCTTCATGGGTTAAACAATGATGTAAAATGGAATCTACCCCATGGAGGTACAAAGTGTTATCCACTATAAGTTACTTCTTAGATACGTGACGTAATCGTCATCGCTCATCCCGTGAAAGGTGAGTAGGGACCTTCAACATTTGTAAAGATATGATGATATCCCCATACCATGGATCCAGAGTTGAGATAAGGAAAATATGCTCATCGACAAATGTATCCTCATAAACCTTCTCCTTCTCCTCACTTGGGAAATCAGAAATGAGCTCCGCAAAAATCAACGATTTCTTCGATTTCGCTGAAACAAACTCGAGATCAAATTCTTGCAAAATAACAATCCATTTATTATTCTTTCCCCCGATCATCCATCTAGTGAGGATTAATTGAAATGGATTGACATGAGCTACCACCAAGGAGAATGTATGTCTCAATCTCTGAATCGCATGAACGGTAGCTAAGGCAAGTTTCTCCACATGGGAATAATGAATTTCCGCATCTATAAGATTCTGGCTCAAATAATATATGACATGCTCATGGAGCTCCTCATCCTCCTGAACCAAAACCATACCAATCATCTCCATGTGCGCGGCCACATAAATAAAAAAATTCATGGCTATAGTCGGGTGGACTAAGCACGGGGGCCGATGCTAAGGCTTGCTTAAGAGCATCAAAGGACTCTTGGGCTCACTCATCCTAGCAAAATGTAGTGTCCTTCTTTAAAAGACACATAAATCCTTTAGTCAAATTGGAAAAGTTAACCACGAATCTCCATAATAAATTTGCCATGCCTTGCAAACATTGAAGATGTCTAATATTTCATGGGGGAGACAATTGAAGTATTTCCTCAACCTTTAATGGATTGACTCTTATACCCTCCTTGGAAACAATGAATCCTAGCAAGTGACCAGACTTCACGCAAAAGATGCACTTATGCGGATTTAACCTAACTAGGTAGTGGCGACATCTTTAGAATACTAATCTCAAATGGTACGAATGACACATTCTCAACCGAGAATGAGTAGCAAGGTCATCCAAAAAGACTTCAATAATCAATTTGAGATTGTGAAAAATCAAGGTCGTAGCCCGCTGAAATGTGGCTCCGGCATTTTTAAGACCGAAAGGCATCTTTCGATATGCAAACGTATGTCAAGGAAAAATAAATGCAGTTTTGTATTGATCCCTCAGTTTGATCTAAATCTGATTATATCCAAAGCCATCCATAAAGGAAAATACCTCACTTCCCGCACACTCATCCAAAATTTGATCAATAAATGGTGTGGAAAAATTATCCTTAGGAAAAGCACAATTTAAAGCATGAAAATTAGTTCAGATACGGATCGTTCCCTGCTTCTTATCAACCGGAACGGGGTTTGAAACCCATTCCGTCAAGGGAATGGGATAGATAAAACCGACTTTTAACAGCTTCTCTATCTCAGCCTTAATCGCGGATGCTTTTCTAGGATTCACCGCATGTAAACATTGTCGAGCAGGCTTCGCATTTGGATAGGTCTTAATTTCATGTTCAAAAATACAAGGGTCAATACTTGGAATTTCCTCATATGACCAAGCAAAGATGTCACGAAACTCTTTGAACAGCTTGGTATACTCCTAAATCTCAGCATGGGAACATTCTGCCCCAATATAGACATTCTCAATATTGCCAGGATCGAGAGAGATATTGATAGGAATAGTAGGTGATATATTCACCATGTTCCCATCAGTCGTCTAAATAGGAGAGCTTAATGGAACCATGGGACTACCAATATTCTTGCTAAGAATATCCCTAAATTCCTCACACTCCAAATGGTCAAGCTCGGGAAGAAAATAAGATCTATGATGCAACTCTTCCCAAGGTGGCTCAACCCCAGTCATCGCCTCAACAATAACTTCATCTGATGGAAAAACACTATCAAGGAAATCATGTGTGTGAGAGGACTCAACTGCCCATGCAGGCAGCACATACAGGTCCTCCTCCTCCGTCCACGAAGAGGAAGGACTAGGCTCTGCAACACAATCAATATTCTCTTGATATGCTATCATTGCTGCAGGAAACGACATGTCCGTTTCTATAGGTCTGTTTGAAGGACTCAGTGATGAAAGAATCCAAGGATCTTCCATATGCGTAGTGCGAAAAGACACCGAATTCAATGAAGATGAAGCCCCACCAAAACTAGATCTGATCATAAGAATGGGTGTAGGACAACTAAATGTCCCCATAAGGGATGGATACATACCTACACCCACACTCCCAGTTGCCGACTGAGAATGATCGATAATCGGGATAGAAGATCCCGATGATGCATTAACACTCGGATTCTTGAATGATGTTTGATCAATTGTAACAATATTCCCATTAAATGGAAACAATACAACTAGAAATAGAGAAGAGGCTAGGGCTTGCATACTATACATCCAATTCTGACCCAATAAAATATTGTAATCAAGGGGTGCATCAACCACCTTGACCTCGAACACGACGGTCTTCCCTCCCAAACGGACCTTAAGAGAAGGAAGAATTCCATGTGGCCGAAATGATCTACCATCAAAGGCAGTCAACATGGTAGCATATTTAGACAACTCGGGAGAACCCAAAGCATTCCAACATGACAAAGACATCACGAAAGCAGCAACGCCTTCATCAATCACAGTGTGTTTGACGGTCATGTTAAGACATTCTACATGAATCAATAGAGAAACGTAGTAAGGCAAGTGAGGCTGGAGTCCCATGGTTTCAAATTTGATGACAGAAGAAGAGTTATCATCATTAACCCTAAGAGCAGAAAGCAAATCTTTCCTTTTTGACGAACAACTCTGAAGTACTTCAAGCGCAGACATCACACAAGGAGTTTGGCCCAAATCCTCAACAACAAAATAGTTCTGGGTGGATCGGGCATTAGGATTGTGCCCCGAATGCTTTAGGAATCCATTAGGAATGCGAGGCACAATCTCAGGTTTATCCATAGGGTTTTTAGTATGCAAAGGGCTCTTAGTAGGAGGAGGTTCCCTCCCAAGGTCCGGTTGTGATAAACCATAGTCCTTCGCACGAGTCACAACCTTAGTAGCACACACCATGTTGATGCAACCATGACCAGTACTGGTTTCCGACGTATTTTGATCTCCACCCAATGCAAAATGAAGATCATGGGTCCTCGAGTTCATATTTTTAGTATGGGGTAAAGGATTGGTCAACACAGCTGGGAGCTGTGCTATGAACCTTGAAGCGTCTTCCATACGAGGGCATAAGTGAGTGAGGTGGTCATCCTTACACAATTTGCAAGGAAACTTAACCTTACATTTAGATTGCTTGTCCCCCCCAGCATCGTGGTTGTTCTTGTCATTAAAATTGGCATTTTCATTCTTGTTCCCACCCTTATGATTGTTTTTACCCTTTTTCTTATTCCTTCTGGGCTGCTGGTTGCCCTTCTGGTTTGATGATTGCACAGAAAGTACACTCGCCATTTGGGTGGGTTGAGATGAAGCCATGGCTTGTTTCGAAGAGGATTGATTAATAGACAATTGACTGTTAGAATAATCAACCCATAGTTAGCTACCCTAGACATTAATTAATCCATTTTTTGTCTTATTTGCCTAGTTTCCATATTCCACCTTATGAAAGTTGTCCTCCACACATCCAAAGTGGTCAAGCTTGCTAAATTTGAGTCATGGAGCGCTTGGGAAACCACTTGGAATCAAATCTGCTTTATTCCTGGCCTTCCTAGCGCATGTTTGCTTTTTCTGCTTTATTGCTTGCTTTTTCTGAGTTTTAAGGCAATTAGGAAAGTTTGACTAGGTGAAGTTAACTTGTTTTTTGTCCTCATCATCCTCCACTCTTTTATCCTAAGAAAAGCATGTATAATTTTTCCTTCCATCATCTATCAGCTTGCCTAATTGATTTTGCCAATTCCTAAGCTCCTAGATAGATTTGGAAACTGCTTTATGCACCTATGGGGGATTTGCTTAGATTTAGTAAGCTTGCTTTTGACCAAATTCGAATGGCATCCTTATGCATTCGAATATCTCATGTAATTATTTATTGTGGCAGCCTATGAATTCATAGGGTTGTCTATTTTACACTTATTTAATACAGATTAGTGTTCTGCTCCATATTCAATCTCCTTTGTGTGTAATTTGCATGTGTAATTGGCAATTTTTGTGAGTGTAATTGTTCTAACACCTGGGTTCAATTTCCACATTGAATCACTTGTTTCACAACCAAATCCGTAGGTTTGGTACTTGTACAACCCACAATTCCATCGACATGTGGTCCAGGCTTGATCTTGGGATCGAAACTAGAACGCGGAGCATTAGGTATGATCTCATATAATAGTCTGGATTGAGCATAAATCAAATCCAGTTCATGTGCCCTAAAAATTGCTTGTTCCTTGTTCTGTACTCTGGATGTAGAAACATCCTTCGCAATGTAAGGTAGCAATGATTTAAGGAACCACCCAAGGAGAAACTCTGGTGGTATGAAAGCTTTAATCAACCTCTTCCGTCTACACCACTCTTGGATATGGTCTAAGGTATGTGTGGTTTTTTCCTGTCGAAATTTTGACAAGAGTTCTGTACCAATGTCATAATGCATGGGTAGATGGAAGTGATTGAGGAAAGTCATAGCAAGGTCATTGAACAAAACGAGTTCCCCCCTCGGTAACTTTATGTACCATTTCATTACAGGCCCGGTGAGGGTGCGTTGAAATAGACTTAAATGGATTGAGTCATTGTGTAAGGATTTGGAAGAGCACCCAAGGTGAAAGGTAGTGACATGTTCACTAGGATATTCTCCTGGTTTTCCCTCAAATTTAGGAATGTCTAAGGGAAGCTTGTTAGGGACAGCTGGCCAAGCCAGGTCATGAGATACCAGATCGTTCATTAGTCTCGACAAGTTAGGTAAATTTAACGTTGCGAGGAAAGGGAGCCTAGTTTGAGTTGATCTATTCCACGCTCCCTAATAGTTTTGGTTCATATAAGGCTGACTACTGTAAATACCTTGGCCTTGGCCATAATATCCTCCTCCCGTTTGACCCGTGTAGGGCTGCATGGAAGCATTATGATGTGGTGTACCTTGACTATGCGGTGCTACAAAGCCATAATTAGAGGAGTAAGCAAGTTGTTGATACCCATACCCATAAGGTTGATAGCTCTGTCCATACTGTGGTCCATAAGATTGTCCATGAAAAGCTCCATAATATTTCCCATGGGATATCCCATGAGAAGCTCCATAAGTAGGGATATGGGGAACTCCTTGCGATGGACCGTAAGATGATCTAGAAACAGGAATATGACCTCCTGAGACAATAGGAGATACTTGAATCTGAGATACTACTGTGCGATTAGTCGCAGTACAAACATGACTAGTAGCAACATTCCGACCCAAAGGACCATGTGAATGAGGGGGAGGAAGGGTTGTCAAAAGTGCATTCGAAGGAGTAGGAATAGAGGATGAAGGGACATGTGAAGGGATGTAAGTGGTATTCCCTATGGTCACTTGTCTCGGTTCTGGCATCCGCATATGACTACTAGCACTAGCTCTAGGACGGACATGTAAGGTAGCTTTCACTGTCGGGATTGAAGGTGCAATGTGACTAGTGCTCCCAAATCTCTCCGCATTGAAAGGAATAGGAATGCCCCCGGACATAGTGCTAGGTTCAAATTTTGACTCGGCATGATGTGTCAGATCATGTGCAGGGATATCAGGCATGCCATAGCAAACATGACTAGTGCTTGTGGGTTCATGGTGAGTCTCTTCACCCGGAAACCAATACCGACGACCTGTGAATGAGGGATCATAGCCGAAATGTGAAGGTATTTCTGGTGAAGGATCATATACAGGAGCAGGATATTCCTCCCCAACCTCTTGAGGTGGAGAAGACATCTTAGGAATCTTGTTCTCGTGATCTCCCATCGTGTGTGAATCAATGTGAGAAGTAGTCCGCCTGGACTGTCTATTTCTCTCTTCCAAAGGAAGAGGATACGTGAAAGGAGGAAGTCCTACTAAATGAAAAGAATGGCGAAGTGCCGCACCCGAATCCACAATGACTCAAAAAATGAAAAAGACTCTTTCTAATTACACAAACCCTAGGGAAACTAGCATGCATAGAGAATACACCTATACAATGGAAATCCAAATCATAAGCAAACAAGGGTAGGAGATGTGAGCTCCCGAATGAAGTAGGTATGTCTCACCTAGGAGAGGCATGAGACTCCCATACACAAAAAGCAGAGGTTTGTAACCAATTATAGTGGTCCTCAGCTTCAACGCATATAGCACTATGTGCTGTCCGACCCCTACCTGGCCAAGACACATGCAAAATAACCTCTGCAAAAGTACCCCCTCGATAACCTATATAAGGAAACTAAGGTCACCTCAATATAATCAATGCTCAGGAGGACAGTCACAGGTGGGATTGACCATATGGGCAGGGTAGCAAATCTTGAATCTCCCGAACAAGCCCTAGATACGAATAAAATCCTGGAAATATCTTCGGTGCTACTCAGTTATGACCAGGGGTCATCCCAATCATTAACCGCTCACATTGCCTCGTGCTTAACTCCCTTGTAAGAGGAGGATCTTGAGAAACACTAATTATACCAAGGAATTTCACACTCTCACTTGGACAGACACATACATGTTTTGTTTAGTGGTCTTGGAGAATTTACTCACAATGAACTATTCCAAGACCCTAAAACCTAATCTTGTTGGTGCACCCTATAAAAGAAAAGAGTGTAATTCATTTTATTATGCGTTGATTTTAATTGGCATATTACTCAAAAGGGAAAATGGTCATGCAACTAATGGTGTTATGGCGCAACAAGAAGTAAAATGTACACCTAACAATCAATGCAAATGCACTATGTCAAATGAAAAATGGGGTATGCTACGACGTGAAATGCAAAATTTTCCTTCAAATGAAAATGCAATCATTCCTATATGAAAATATGACTAATACTTCTCCAAGCAAACCTAGTGCAAGTACCATGCAAAATGCAAAATGCAATGATGCATAATGATACAAAGAAGCAAATGTTCTTGTAGGTTTTTAAGTTAAAATGAGACAATAAAGAAAAAGAATGACTCTACCACCCCCAGACTCTGCAAACACTACCAAAAAACACCCACACAAAGCACTAAGGTAAAATAGACCTAATGCACTAATCCCAAATCAAAAAATAGAAAATACAATAACAAGAACATTCCTAAAAAATTCAAATTAAAAGCGTCTCTGGTCAGAAACCGAGGTGTATACAGACTCTAGAAGCATCCAAGGAGACTTAGCAATCATCAAAACTCACCCAACAACACTTAATCTCCCCCTAAAAGGAAAAACTCAGGGCATACGCGATTTTGTGTAGAAAACCCGTGTATATACACGGATAGCCCAATAAAAACCGCGTGTACACGCGACTGTGAAGACGAAACTCGCGTACAAGAAGAAAAATAGATAAAAAAGAAGGTAAACAGACAAGCTGAGACAAAATTTTATCCTATTAGACACTACCAGGAAAACATGCCCCTAGACCCGACTCAGAAACAGAGAAATCAGAGCAATTCAATAACATTGAATGCCAATAAAACCCCCAAAGGAAATGACTAGGAACTCCCCAGTATGGTTTCCAATTCTGTAACGAAGAAAAAATCCTATGGCTTGGGGTACCATAACAGACAGAGTAACCGTAGAAATGAATTTTTTCTTATATGCAAGAGAAACCAAACATCTAACACTAAAGGATATCGAAACATAACTTATTGCGGACAATTGATGTAGATCCTCGTTGAGCTTTTCCACTCTCGCTTGTATTGATAATTTTCTCTCTCAACATTTAGCAAACAAGAGAAGCATGCTATATATAATTGTGTTAGACCTACTCTAGCATATATAATCAATAACATATAAGAATTTAAAATCATCCACGGATTCAATACTCATTTAAATACACATTATTGGATAGGAAAAGATATTTCTATTAATATAAATCAGAGATTACAATAGTGACAACCTCTGTCGGCACATATGTGAATCGGAGAAACTGAGTCCTCCACCTGGGCCTCCACCACTTCAATCCTCCATCTCTCGATAGCAAGCTCACAAGCAAAGGCAAGCTTGGGAAGAACAAAAAGTGCTCCAAGGGAGAAAGGGATGCAAACTCAAGTATAAGCTCCGGCAACAATGGACTATAGTTTTCTTGCTCTTCTATTCCTCTTCTTCAATGTATCCAAAGGGTTCCTTATATAGTGCTTCAATAAGGTAATGGAAGGTCAAATCTGAGCGATATCAAGGCATATGGAAGGCTAAGAGACAAGTGACTCAGTTCCACATCAAGGAAAGCTCCAAAACTATTTGGCCTTTTGCACACATCCCATTGTACACGGGTTTAAGGGTCAAATCCACGTATATACGCGAGAATAGGTTTAAAAGTCGTGTATAGAAAATAATGCATGTTTTTAGGGATGATATTGGAAACATAAAAGGTAGAAAAATGGTACATGGGGTCCAAAGAGTCTATAGAGGGATAGGGAAGGCCATAAAGGTGTGATCCACCATGTGTGGTAAAATTAGCTGTAACACAGCTCGCTCCAGAAGAAAACACTTTGGAACTCGTTGATCTTACCCCAAGGAGGAAGCTAATTCAATGTAAATGGGTTTTCAAGACTAAGTTGCTTCTGATGGTCCACCTTTGAAATATAAGGCAATATTGGTAGCCAAAGGATACTCACAAGTACATGGTATTGACTACAATGAAACTTTTGCACCAGTGGCAAGGATGGACTCCATAAGGCTAGCTCCGACCATTGCAGCTTTGAAGCAGTGGGAGGTTCATCTCATGGATGTGAAATGTGCTTTCCTAAATGGATATCTCATTAAAGAGATCTACATGAAACAACCTGAAGGGTTTATTTCTAATCCATATTTAGTGTGCAGGTTAAAGAAATCATTGTATGGGCTCAAGCAAGTCCCCAAGGGTTGGTATGCCAAGATTGATGCCTTTTTTCTATCACTCAGTTTTGTTTGATGCAAGTATGATCCTAATGTCTATTTGAAGCTGATTCATGGTTCTTTGATAATTATTTTCTTGTATGTGGATGACCTTCTGATTACAGGAAGTTAAAAGAAAGAGATTGCCTCCTTGAAGGATGCAATGAACCATGAATTTTCTATGACAGATTTGGGACTATTGAGCCAATTCTTGGGTCTTGAAATTGTTTAATCCAAACATGGAATCAAAGTACATTAGCCCAAGTATGCTCTGGATTTGCTGAAAAAATTCAACATGAAAGATTGCAAGCCAAGCAAGACTCCCTTCCTTTCAGGAGTTAAGCTTGAAGAAGCAGGTTTTTCTCCTATGGTAAATAATACACTGTATAGGCAGTTGATTGGGTGTTTGCTTTATCTTACACACACTCGACCTGATCCATCTTATGGAGTTAGTGTGGCTTCGAGATAGATGGATTAGCCTCATGAGATCCATTGGAGAGCAGCCAAAAGGATCTTAAATTTTGTTCTGAAAGCAACAAGAACTCATGGGATCTTCTACAAAGCAAAATATGATCTTGATTTGATTGGGTTTACCGATAGTGATTGGGAAGGTGACAAAATAGATTGAAAGTATACATAAAGATATGTATTTATACTTGTAGAAGGACCAATCAAATGGTCAACCAAGAAGCAGAGTGCCATAGCACTCTCATCTACAGAAGTAGAGTATAGAGGAGTTGTAAATGCAGCAACTCAATGTTTGTTGTTGCAGGGGATACTTGGAGAATGTGGTTTCGAATCATATTTTTCAACTATTATCTACTGTGATAATCAGAGCACCATTCAAATATGATATGATCTATTTTAGAGATAGCGAACCAAGCACATTGAGATACATATGCAGTACATTAGACAGCTTGTGATGATGGCACCATTAATCTACTCTTATGTGCATCTTCAGAACAAGTAGTAGACATCTTCACCAAAGTTTTTTGTGAGAAGACCTTCATCAATCTCAAATCATTGTTGGGGATTGCTGATAATCCTGTGAAGCATGATTGATGACAAGATTTCCAAAATTTTGTTTTTTCCTGTCCATGTTTAAGGGAGGATTTTCCCACTGGGTTTTTGCCTCTTTCCTTGGTTGTATGGACAAGCAGTATGTAAAGGGTGAGTAAGACTTGTTGCTAGGCCCTATAGTTTTCTGATATTTACTCATAAAGTCAGGCTTAAGGGGAGGGGGGGGGGTGTTAGAATAATCAACCCATAGTTACCTACCTTAGACATTAATTTTAATTATTTTGTCTTATTACCTAGTTTCCTAGATTCCACAATATGCTAGTTGCCTTTTACAAGGCCTAGAAGTAAACACATGCTAAAAATGAGTCATTGAGTGCTTGGAAAACATCTCGGAAACCCAATTTAGCATGTCTACTTTATTCCAGATCCTCCAAAGCACATATCTGCTTTTTCTAAAAAGCTGCATGTTTTATTGAGATTTAAGGAAAAAGGAAAAAGCTAGTCTAGGTGTAGTTGACTTGTTTTATGCCCACATCATCCTCCCTCCTTTTCTCATAATAAAAGCATGTACGATTTGTCTTTCCATCCCTCATTATCTTTCCTACTTGACTTATCCAATTTGTGAGCATTTTGGTATATTTGGAAACTGCTTTATGCACCTATGGGGGATTTGACTAGATTTAGTAAGCCTACTTTTTGACCATTTCGAATGGCATCCTTATGCATTCGAATCTCTCATGTAATTATATATTGCAGAATTCTATTACTTCATAAGGTTGGCTATTGTACACTTATTGAATACAAATCAGTGTTATGCTCCCCTTTGGTGTGAATTTTGCATGTTTGATTAGCAATTTTGTGAGTGTAATTATTCTATCTATTGGGTTCAATTTCCACATTTAGTGCTTGAGATCCCTGTTTAACACCATCTTTCTATGATTTACCCCTTTATGACCTATTTCTTTCCAGATCTAATCCATTAGAACCCCTTAGTGTGCATTGAGGTCTTCTTTTCCTTGTATGTGAGCCTCCTGAGTCGAACTTTGAAGTCGAGACCCCCCGTGTGTTTCCTACACATTCGTAATTTCCTTAGATGTTCATGTATTTGTGTCTATTTATGTTTTGGAAGAATTAGTTGTGATATTTGCATGATATTTACTGTTATTTACTGTTATTTATCTGCATCTTATTTTATTGCATCCAGATAGTGATATCGTAACATCTTCGCCGTAGGATTGTTGGGTTTTGTACACACCATTTGCACACATCTCACACTCTAAAGATAAAAAGGCTTGGTTCATGAACCCAAGCTAGCCTTAAAATTAACTTAATACAACCAACATTGTAACCTCATTTGAGGGACAAAAACAATCATTATGGGAAATTTCAACTCAAAATCAGCCTTTTAAATCTAATTCAAATTCCATGTCATCATGTGTTAGCCAATGAAATTGCTTTAAATTTGAAATACCATATAGGTCTTAAACACCTTTTTAATATAAATTTGGGGATAGGTATCATAAAAAAAACTATTTTTTTGTTTGTATTTTCAACATATCTTCCTGTGTTTTTACTCAAATTTTGATCAGGGGAGCTCATTGGATGCGGAATTAAATTCCGCATCCAACGCGTACCCACTCAGAATACTTTGGACGGACCCCGCTACCCCGCAAAAAAGAAATACCTGAAAAATGTGTTGATGATGATGAAATCATCATCACTTTTTTTTAGGTATTTCTTGTTTTTGGGGTAGAGGGGTCTATCAAAAGTATGATGAGTGGGTACTCGTTGGATGCAAAATTTAATTTTTTATGTAATGGGCTCCAGGTTGAAATTTGAGTAAAAAAAGGGGGAGATATGTCGAAAATAGAAACAAAAAAGTAGTTTTTTTCTTTTCTTCCTCCAAAATTAATAAATATTATTTTATTATTTTAATTATTGTTTTATTAATTTTTTTAGGAGGTCCATTTTGAGTTGAAATTTGCTCTAATTCTTGTAGTTAAGTTAGAACATTGGGGATAGGAATCCAAACAACACCCCTTTGTCACCCACATCTTGAGACATAGTTGTTGTCCATTAGGGGACAAATATTCTCTTGTACTTGTTGACATGGTCACGACCAGTGTCAGAAGGACCCCTTCTCTACAGGAGTAAACCACAAAGAAGGGGTTCCAAAATTCAGGGTGGAATATCGCACTCCTTTGTACTGAAGGCTAACCCTTCACTATCCTCCTCGTATCACCTAGCTGAGGGTCAGGGGACAAAGGGATTAAGCGCTAGTAAACCAACCTGACATGTCATGAACGAGGTAGCCTAGTTTTCATTCTTTCTAGGGATATTTTACCTAGAGGTAATTCTTGGTAGTGAGATTCTCTTAGCCTATTTGTTCTTCCATTTCATATTGTATGACTAGGATTTCATCACCCTGCTAAGGATACAGTTTGTGAGGAGCTTGCCACTTGTAGTTAGGAGATTGTTTGCACCTTTTCCCATAGATTAGTGCGTCATTTTGTTTCTAGGTATTGTTTCATGTTGTATTTCTGGCCAATTTTTTTTAGACTCACCTTGTTGGAACCCATTGTTGCAGTTCAGTTTTAGATATTGTTGTTGGCCTGCGAGCCACCATTTATACGCTCTCCTTCTACACACTCAGTTGTAGTTGGGTTTTTGAGCCCGCAATTGATACTCTTTAGTTTCATTCATTACACAATGCTACATCACATCATCATAACTCCACCACGCTACTCACATAGTATTAGGGGGCACACCCCCCAGTTCGGTTCCTTGAACCGTCACCATCAGATCCGTATTTGACATATTTCACCACCTTCGAAGCCACATACGGCCTCTAAGTCTGATTAGGATTCATATCAAACCAAACCCACCTTGTACACCTCTCCATATAGTCCCATGATTGGTGCACATCCCAATCACTTTCAGGGGGGATGGTCAGCAGTGGTCTTGTGTCCATTTAACCCATCATTACAGGTATCCCTTCTACTACACTGATAGGTCCTAGTCCTAGTGGGACCATTGCCACTGCACACACTATTGTTGGTCCACTACCCACTAGTGGTGGCCCCACTCTATCCACCATGATTCCCACCATACCACCCTTTATACCTAAGGGAAATGTCCCTTCCACTTCAATTTCGACTATTCCTACCATTCCAGTGGCTATTCCTACTATCGAAATTCAACCTTACCCTTCCCAACTTACACATGAGAATTACATTCCTTCCTATGTTGGAACCCTTTCTAGACCTTCCTGATCCACTCTTGGTTCTAGTCTATTTTTTATGGCTAGTCTCAACCTTCCTGATTTGGCACTGTTGACCAATGAACCCATTCGTCATAACCCACTATGGGCTCCTATGCCTACCAAAATTCTCTCAGACATCCCTAAGTTTGAGGGTAAGGCGAGAGAGGACCCCGAAAACCACATTATGTCATTCCACTTATCGTGTTCCTCTAACAACATAGTGGATAATTCTTTCTGGTTGATTTTATTCCAATTCACACTCACTAGTGCTATGACTAAGTGGTATATTGAGCTGCCTCACGCCACCTACCCCAAATTTTCCTCATAAAATTCTATGTTCCTTCAATAATTCCAGTTACCCGTATGTTATGATAGTGGTGTGGAGATCTTATTATCTTGTAGAAAAAACACAACTACCAATATCACAGATCATATCCATGAATGGTGCCATCGCCATAGTTTGTGTAATATCCAGTTGGACAATAGGATTTTCCTAGATTGGTTCCTCAAAACCTTACTCCCCTCCATCACCAAGGATGTCACATCTGAGTGCCCATAGACTGAGGAGGAAGCCATATTGAAGGCTAAACAGTTTGATCTTATATACACCCAATAAGGTTACTTGTATACCATCATCCCCGATGCTCCCCATACTGGCTCCTCACATCGAGATACACCGAGGGAATCCCATCATTGCTGATGGAGTCATTGGCTCTATTACACAACATCGTCACTTTTATCCGGACTCTCTTGCGATACCACCCCATTCTAGTCACACCCCTAGTGTTGTCAAATTAGGTTACACCCTTGATTTTTCATGCATAACGAATTAGTCTGAAGCCACACTTTCCTATGCACCTCCCTCACCATCTCATCACATCCATGGACTGACTTGTTCGACACACTCATGTAATTTCCAAACGATTGGATTTGGAGCACAAACATCTTCTCCTGTGTATTATCCTCAACCTATGCATTCTACTCCATCTCTAGCTCTGACTGCTCCTGCTCCTATAGGATAGGTCTATGCAGAATAGAACCTCCCTAACCAACCCTCTCCTAATAACCAACAAGGGAAGGGAAGGAATAAGACAGGTAGTAATGAGGGTAACAAAAATACTCAAGGAGGTGGCCAGTAAGCCTACCCTTCAAACAATAACAACGTCGACCCCCCTGTAGAGAATACCTACCATCCCACTCGACCTAGGAAGAACCCATAGTTGAGGACTAACCATCTGTATGCCATATGTAACACTTACAACCATTACACACATCAATGTCCTCCCTTGAATTGGGTCCCCCAGTTAATCCAAATTGACAACCATCGTGACCCCAATGGGGCTGCTTCGACTCAGTCAAACCCAACATCACTAAGTATTCCACTTATGTTTGTACAAAACCCCCTTTCAAACCAAGGGATGGTTGCAATCGAACCCTTGGCACCGCGAAGCACCACAACCACTTCTGCGGCTCAACCCAGTGATCTTGGTGTCCATCACTTCATGACGTTATCATCCGATGTCAACCTACAGACTCGATGAACCCTGTATGGTTCCAACACAGAAACTATTGACCCATTTATGAAATCTACCTCCAATACTTTAGATATGTCTTTGAATATTTGAGACCCCCCTATATGAGACTCCAAAATTCCCATGGTTCCCTTTAGGTCGCATCGTGAATAATTTCACCACCATAGCTACGCTTAACTACAGTATTGTTGATGACTTGGCCCAGTCTCCCAGAACCATGTCTGCTATGGAAGTGTTCAAAACCTATCCTTCGCAACCTAAATCATTGTTATCCACATTAGTTTATTTTACCCTTATGAATGGTGGAGTCACTTACCCAACATGCACACTTATTTGTTCAATTTTGGCCTATTTACCCACTATCCTAAGTTTAATAAACTTACTTGGCATGATATGAGCACACTATGACATCAACATGAGAACACCCACACCATCCTTAAGTCAAGGAGGCCAACTAAGCCTTCTCCTTCATTTAGGGAAGCTAACTGGGATTCCTCCTTCAAACATGGAGCAATTCTGGGGTGACCTGAGTGTCATAAATGCACTTAATTGTTAATTTATTGTTGTTTCACCTAAAAATCAGTTAAGTTGAGTTGTAAAGGTGACTCCATTAATTATTTGATTATTTTTGGCCAATATTTATGAACTGGAGACAACTAGGGCGCCTCCAACAACTTCGGATGACAAGTGGCACTTCAGTTAACACCATCAAAGCTACTTGGAGTTAGGGATGCGCTACCACCTTGAGTTGGACATGTAGTGACATGTGTTGAGTCACATTTAGTTAGACATAGTCATCTATTGCACTCTAATTCAGTTAGGACTTGGTGTTATAGTCAGTTATTGATAAGTTTAGTGGTTAACTAAGTGTGCTGAGTGTGTCCGACATTCACTTAAGCTACGCTCATCCATGTAATTCGAATGACCTCCTTGAGTATTCGAATTAGCTTGGCATTCATGCATTCTACATGAGACTATATTGTATTATTCACTCCATGATTTATTATACAGAATTGCAACCTCCTATTGTAGTACCGTTCCATCATTTTCATGTGTAATTTGTCAATTGAATCATTTCTGAGTTTATACTTTGTCCAATATTGTTGTGACAGAATTAATATGGTATCAGAGCTTACGACGAGACACATATTGTTTCTTCAAAAACATGGTTTTTGATGGATATTGCATGCAAAATTGAGCAAACTCTCAAATTCTATCACTGCACCAGAAGCAGAAGGTTTACCACTTAATACCCCAAGTTAAGGAATTGTTGATCAAGCTTGCTTGATCAATTATGCTGGGTGTGATGAAAACCTAAAATGTGTAGGATGTTTGACCTTATGGTGACTTTATTGTGTTGATTGCATTTTTTTATAGGTTCTTTGCATTCATTACAGTAGCTCAATGTCCCATTCTTTGGATCTCCTCACCTCTTTCAACTACCATCAATGGAAGGAAGACATGGAGATTCAAATCCACTGCAAGAGGGCTTTACCGAGTGACCATGAACACAGAATTAGAGCCTAATGCTGTTGCAGAGAAGATAAAATACTGGAATAAACTAGATTAGGCCCATGTATTTATCTATTTTTCCATATCCAAGGATCTTCTTTTAGACATCTCAGGATTAAAGACTCCGAAGGAGATTTGGGATCATCTTGCTACCTTGTTTGATAAACAGGATGATCTTCGGATTTATCAGCTTGAGAATGAGTTGATCTCCCTGAATCCAAGCAATTTCAAATCCATGAATGAATATTTCACAAAATTCAAGCATCTAGTCCTCCATCTAAAGCAATGCAAGGTGGAGAAGGAAGATGAACAGCTCATCTTAGCTATCTTCTCCAAATTGGATCCAGACTATTCTATCTTTGTTTCATCATTCCACACGGGGAAGCTCACTACCCCAAACTGGAAAATTCCTTCTCTTGATGCCTTCATCAAGACGGATACAAATGAGCATTATAAGCTTCTTCAGATGGGGATCCTTAGATCCTCAAAAGATAATTATTTTTTTTCTTTAGGACCAAAGGATTCGAAAGGAAAAGGAAAGCAGAATAATCCAAAGGAAAAAGTATAGGATCCAAATCCTAAATAAAAGAACCAGCAAGAGGAGCCTTCCAGCTCTAAGAAACACAAGAATAAAGGACATCAAGGAAAGGAGAAAGTCAAGTGTTCTTACTGCAGGTAGGGATTCCATCCTGAGAATTCCTGAATGAAAAAAAAAATGATGAGATGACCTCTCTCCTAGAGAGAAACAACATCAATATCCCTGAGAATCATCGAAGGAGAGATAATCAAGATCGGAATCCACATCAATAAAGAGGTCATGCTCTCATGGCAAGCACCTCAAATCCCACATCTCTACTCATAGACTCTAGAGCTTCGAATCACATGATGGAAATCAGAGATTTGTTTTCCTCCTTGGACACCGACAAGACCATCCCCATCCACATGGGAGATGATTACACCATCATATTGAAAGGACAATGTACAATAAATCTTGAAAATGTCTCTTTTTTCAATGTTCTGTATGTACCCTCTCTTTCCTCTAACCTCCTAAGTATCTATCAAATGAGTCATACTAGAGTTCCCAAGAGAGTAACCTTCAGCCCTGATGATGTGGAAATCAATGAGATTGCATCTGGAAACTTGTTGCAAAAGGCTTTGCAAACCATCATGCAAAAGCCTGTGAGTTTTCCCATTTTCTGGTGGATGCAAATCCCACTGCTCTTCTGACTCATGGAAATGAGGTTATTTGACTCTGGCATGATAGGTTTGGTCACCTAAATTTTAATTATTTTCATCATTTACAGAAAAATTCCATGGTTGAAAGCCTCCCGGTAATCAGAAAAACCAAAGGAATTTGCAAGGGTTGTGTTGTGGGAAAACACCTTGAGCATAAGTTTGATCGGGGGAAGGCTTTTCGTGCATCAAGTATCTTGGGTTTGCTGAATTCTGATATCACCAGATGAATTTCCATCACATCCATGAATAGATATAGATACGTTCTCACCTTCATAGATGATTTTTCTAGATACACCTGGGCGTTTTTCATCAAGAAAAAGTTAGAAGTTTTAGAAAAATCCATAGAATTGAAAGCACTGGTTGAGAATTCCTCTGGGAAAAAGATCAAATCCCTGAGATATGATAATGGCAGGGAATATATCAGTACTTAGTTTCTTAATATATGTTCCGATAGTGGGATCAAGCTCCAACATTCTGTTCCCTACACCCCTCCGCAAAATGGTGTAGCGGAAAGGAAAAATCGCTGTCTAAAGGAGATGATCACATGCATGCTAGAAGAAAAGGGATTGGCTGAAAATTTGTGGGATGAATCCATAAATATTGCAGCACAAATTCAGAACAGATTACGTCACTCCTTCGTCAAGGGTAATACACCCTTTGAATCCTATTTTGGACACAAGCCGGATGTGTCACATTTTAGGGTGTTCAGATCCACTGCATGGGCCTGGATTCCATCTGACAAAAGGAAATATTTGGAATAGAAAAGTGTTGAATGTATGTTTATTGGATATCCAAAAGAAACCAAGGGATTCAAGCTTCTTAATATCAGAACAAATAAAATTTTCATCAAAAGAAGTGTTAAGTTTGATGAGCCTCTCCAAGAGGTAGAGCTAGTTGAAGAAAATTCTGCTGATTTTCCTGCCTGTTTTGCTGACAATTTAGGTGAAAAAAATGGGGGTGATGACTCTGATTTTTCAGAAATAATATCTGATATCAGTGATCAAGAAATATCATATTCTGAATTTCAAACAGATCTCCCAACTTGGTCCAAGAAAACACTTTCTTCTGTTGGGGAAAACATTTGAAATCCTACTGATTCGAGAAGAACCCGGTCTGAATTTCAACGAGTAGGTATTGTGCTCTCTTTCCATGATGATTTAGTGTCCAAAACATGTTATTTAATGATAGGTTTAGATAAAAATTCTTACTACCATGCTTGGAAAGATACGAGATGGAAGGCTGCCATGGACAAAGAGTTTAACTCTCTTCGAAAAAATGCTACTTGGGAGCTAGTTTCCCTTCCACCTGGAAGGAAATTAGTTCAATGAAAGTTGGTGTTTCATAAAAAGGTTACTGCTGATGGAATAACCTGCAAGTATATGGAAAGGTGGGTTGAAATTTGTTTCTCCCAGTTACAAGGATTGGACTACCATGAGGCCTTTGCATTAGTGGCAAAGATGGACTCCATCCGCCTAGTTTTGGCAATTTCAGCATCTAAGCACTTGGAGGTGCATCATATGGATGTTAAGAGTTCCTTTGTACATGGAGATATTCATGAATAGATATACATGAATAATCATGAGGGATAAATTTCATATCCTACTTTGGTTTGCAATTTGCAGAAGTCTTTATACGGGTTGAAACGTGCCCCAAGATCATGGTATGCCAAGATGGATTCCTTTATGCTTTCACAAAACTTCCAAAGGTGTAAGTTTGATACGAATGTTTATCTACAGCAGTATGATGGTCATTTACTTATAATTTTTTTATATTTTGATGATCTCTTTATTACTGGTAGCACACTTGCTTCCATTTCATTCATAAAAAATGTCCTCCATGATGCATTTGAGATGAGCGATTTGGGCTTTCTGAAACAATTTTTGGGGCTCAAAATTGCACAAAATTTTGATGGGATAATGGTGAATCAATATAAATACATTTCATACCTATTAGTGAAGTTTAACATGGCTGAATGTAAGTCTGCTTCATTCCCTTTCCTCTCAGGAGTCAGCCTCCAAGAGGGAAAAAGCACTCCACCCATGGATTGCACTATCTACGGCTAACTGATTGGTAGCTTGCTTTACTTGAATCATTCAGGGCCTGATATATGTTATGTTGTGAATTTTGTATCAATATACATGCATCAGCCTGATGACCTCCATTGGAAGGAAGCCAAGATGATCCTTCAGTATATTCATGGCACAAGATCCCACGACATCCACTATACTGCAGATTCAGAGCTAGAGTTGGTTGGGTATACAGATTCAGATTGGGAAGGAGATTATACTAATCAAAAGTCCACTTCTGGTTTTTTATTTATGTTTGGTGGTGGCCCCATTTTTTGGTCTAGAAAAAATCAGGCCGCCATTGCATTGTCTTCAGTAGAGGCTGAGTAAAAGGGAGCAATGAATGCTTGCATCCAAGATGTTTGGTTGCAAGGCATTCTTTCAAAGTTTGAGATTGGTAGTACTCTGTCCATAGTCATATTTTGTGACAATAAAATTAGTATCAAGATCTCCATAGATCCAGTTACTAGGTAGAGGACCAAGCACATAGAGATTCACATGCACTGCATCAGGGAGCTCGTGCATGACAGGACCGTAGTTCTGCAATACTACCCTATAGATGAGAAGATTGCGGATATCTTCACCAAGATATTTTCAAAGAAAAATTTCACTTACCTCCATTCACTATTGGGGGTGAGTTCATCAGGGTGATTAGATGTTTTTCTTCAGTGTTCAGCTTAAGGGGGAGTTTTGTTTCCCACTGGGTTTTTCCTCTTTCCTCACTTAGATTTATTTTGAGCATTGTTAGAGTTACATATTTTGTACAGGGTGACCGATGGCCATTGTTTCTAGGGACCTATCATTTCATGCATTTTATTTTTACTCCTCCTGAGTATAGCTTAAGGGGGGGTGTTGGAGTCATTTACCCAACATGCACACTAATTTGGTCAATTTTGGCCTATTTACCCACTATCCTAAGTTTAATTGACTTACTTGGAATCAGATGAGCACACTATGACATCAACATGAGCACACCCACACCCTCCTTCAGTCAAGGAGGACAATTAATCCTTCTCCTTCATTCAGGGAGGATAACTAGGCTTCCTCCTTCAAAAAGGGAGCAATTCTAGGGTCATATGAGTGTCATAAATGCACCTAATTGCTAAATGATTATTGTTTCACCTAAAAATAAGTTAATTTGAGTTTTAAATGTGCCTCCATTCATTATTTGATTATTTTTGGAAAATATTTATGAACTAGAGAGAACTAGGGCGCCTACAACCACTTCTGATGACAAGTGGCACTTCAGTTAACTCCATCGAAGCTACTTGGAGTTAGGGATATGATACCACCTTGAGTTGGACATATAGTGACATGTGTTGAGTCACATTCAGTTAGAATCACTCATCCATTGCACTTCGATTCAGTTAGGACTTGGTGTTACAGTCAGTTATTAATCAGTTTAGTGGTTGACTAAGTGCGCTGAGTGTGTCTGACATTCAGTTAAGATACACTCATCCATGTAATTAGAATGACCTCCTGGAGTATTTGAATTATCTTGGAATTCATGCATTCTGCATGAGATTGTATTGTATTATTCACTTCATTATTGATTATACAGAACTACAACCTCCTATTGTAGTACCGTTGCATCAGTTTCATGTGTAATTTGTCAATTGAATCAATTGTGAGTTTATACTTTGTCCAAGATTGATGTGACATAATTAATAATGACTTTGGGTTGATCAAATTCAACTTAGAGAAAGGATAACCCTAGATTCCATCATTCGTCGCCTTCCAAGTTCCAATCATGTTTCAAAATTTGGTTATTCATTGATACATCATTGATGACGAGGCATCCACCTGTGTTATGTCAACCTTTGTTTGGCATAAAATTGGATCTCCTACCCTTCAACCTTCCAACACCGCCCTTCACACCTATGATGGTCATGCGGCTCAACCCCAGGGCATCCTCACAAATGTTCCTGTTGAGTTAGCTGACAAAACAATGTCAATTGACATTGAGGCTGTTAACGACCAAATTGATTACAACCTCATCATAGGGTATTGTTATATGTATGCAATGTGGGCTATTGCATCTACTGTCTTTTAACTCTTGATGTCCCCCCATGACAGGAATATCATGACCATCGAACAACTGACATATTATGACCCCAAGGGACTTACCACACCGGAACACATCATTTTTACTATTGACACTACCATTAACAACATGTCCATACCATCCATGTGTGACATTGGCCAAGGATTATTTTCTAGTGCTCCTCTGACGAACACCTTTTGTTCCTTACCACCTCCCCCTTCATCGACTGATTTATTAGATCTGATAACTATCACATATAGTAGCATTCCTACCTCCTCGTAACCTCAAACCTCAGGGAATTATTGGGGTTTACTCCATGTCCTCACGATTCCCTTCCTTTTTCCAACATTCAAAATTGTGAGTAAGCCTGTCATTGTTACTCTCAACCTTCCTAGTTTCACATTGGGTATTCTTGTGTGGTAGCTCGATCCACCTACCCCACCCCTGACTCCCTAGATTTTGTTGACTCCCCTCCAACCGATTGAGACAATATCACACCCACCTCTTGGTACACTAACGACTACTATTGTTGCTACCCCTACTCTCCCTCCTCCTAGGAATACTGGGGGAAAGATTCCTAAAGCGACAACAGAAGCACAACCTCCTCCTACATATGATTTATGTGAAGTTCAAGTCCATGTGACACATAATTGTCCTAATTTTCCTTTCATTCACAGGCACATGAGCACTGTAGTCGAGACTAATGATGCTCCACTTGTTAATGTACCAAATATACCTATGGTGAAGAACAAGTCATTCTGAACCAACCATCCATGTGCAGTTTGTGACCTATATGGTCATTATTCACACCATTTTCCAAACATGCATGAGTACAGGTCTCTCCTTAAGTACCTTCACACGAACTCCCTCGAGTATGAAATTATGGTCCTAGAGGCAATCCACCCTCCAGATTCCTCCTCAAACACCACCAACATCATTTACATGATCTCTAGCTTCATTACTCCTTCTCCCTCCCTGACCGTGGAAGATCCATCTGATCTCTTCGCACGCTGCTTTCATAATGATGAGGAAATCCTTGAGGTACTTTCGAATCCTGAGTATCCTTGGGATGATATGCACCATCGCTCCTTTTTCATCCTTGATGAAGCTTCCTAATTGTCACACTAATAGTCAGTCGAAGTAAAATACTTCATTTGTGGAAGTGTCAACTGGTTTAGAAACCTAATTTTGACATGTGACACCTTTGAAGAGGTAAACATGGAAAACATTTCACCAACCATCAATTTCAATATATCAACCACACTTGAGGTATTTGAAGATATTACACTCAGAGCATCTTTCTCCCCTGATGAAGTTGCTTCATATAAAGCACTTTTTCAGGAGTTTTGTGATATTTTTTCTTGGTCATATACTGATATTCCTAGGATTGATCCATCTATCGTCGAACATCATATTGACACATGGCCTTAGGTTTCCCCTCTTCTCCAAAAGAAACAACCCATTCACCTATCAAAGTCTTATGTCGTCAAAGCTGATATCTAGAAACTACGTAAATTGGGTTTCATATACCCCATTGCATATACCACTGGGGATTCTAATCATGTTCCCATCAATAGAAAACAAGGTACCATTCACTTCTGTACTGAATTACATGAATTGAATTTGGCATGTACCAAAGACAACTTCCCCACTTCGTTCATTGACCAGATCATTGATTCCTGTGCCAGATAGAAATTATTTTCCTTCATGGATGCTTTTCCCTGTTATAACCAAATTCATATCGGCAAAGAGGATCAACAAAAAACCACTTTTACCACCCCCTGGGGCACCTTTTCATATCGTGTCATGTTGTTTGGCCTTAAAAATGTTGGAGCCACTTTTCAGAGGGCTATGACTTATTGCTTCCATGAACTCGTTCATATTATCTTGATCTATTTAGACAGACTCACAACTCGATCTCAAAAGCATTCGTAACATTTGGATGACTTATGACAGGTCTTCCTACGATGTCGCAAATATAACATCCACTTGAACCCCCTCAAGTGTGTGTTTTGTGTCCCCACTGGTTGCTTACTATGGCTCATTGTATCCCACAAGGAGATCACGATGGATACTCTGAAGGTTCAAGCCATTCTGAATCTTCATCCCCCACGTACTTTGTGCCAACTATAGAGTTTCTAAGGAAAGGCCAAATTCCTTCATTGTTTTATTCTAGACTATGCAAAGTAAGTCCATGAGTTATTATGTCTTCTTCGTACCAACATACGTTTTATTTGGTATGAGCCTGCACAAGGAAATTTTGACACATTGAAACAAGCTCCCACTTCTGCTCCATTATTCTCTCCTCCCGACTTCAATAAGGGGTTCATCCTCTATGTTTTGTCATTTGAAAAATGTGATTGCTGGAGTCTTGGTCCAAGAAGACGATGCTTTCCAAGAACATGTGATCTATTATGTCAGTAAAAATCTCTCTGGACCACCCTTACATTACTCCCATGAAGAGAATATGGACCTAGCCATCGTCTTTTTAGTCTAAAAGCTATGTAACTACATCCTCCTGAGCCGCATGCATGCTGTATCTGATTCCAACCCCATGAGGTACCTCTTGAGTCTCCTCCTTGTTCAAGGTCGCGCTGGCAAGTGGATTGTTGTTCTCCAAGAGTACGACCTGGAATTCGTCATGCCCAAAAGAGCGAAACCTTTCGAAATAGCTTCTTTGATGGAAGACTTCCCTTTGTCATCTACATCATCCCTTGTTACCGTTACCCTTCCTGATGAATCCTTATTCGTCGTTTCCAAAGAATACCCATGGTATGGGGGAATCCTCCTTTACTTGTGCACAAAAAATTTTGGGCCCAATTTTAGTCTCGAATACTGTCATTGCATCTAGAACCAAGCTACTCGTTATCTCATTATCGGGGATGTTTTGTACCACCATTGTCTGGACACTATATTACGTCATTTCCTCACCCATGATGAGGCCGAATAAGTCCTAAATTACTATCATAGTGGATATTCTGGTGGCCACCTCTTTGGTTTGGCCACTTCCGAAAGGATCCTTCACACTGATTATTTTTGGCCCACCATTTTTTTCAATTCTATCAATGCAATTAAACACTATTGCAATTTTTAGATCTTTGCTCTAAAAGGATAGACACCTCCCATGCCACTACATCTTATCATCACAATTGGTCCCTTCTACAAATGGGTGATTGAATTCATGACTTGTAACCCTCCTTCAACCGACGGACATAAGTACATCATTGTGGCCATTGATTACTTCACCAAATGGGTCGAAGCCATGCCTAATTTCAATTGTAAGGAAGAAACTGCGACACTTTTCTTTTCAACCACATGATTGCTTGTTTCAATGTCCCCTAATAGTTAGTCTCAGACCATGGTTCCCATTTTGAGGACATTTTTTGGAAATCTCTTTCTTCCATGTTGCATTTTGAACACTGGTACTCCTCTTTTTACTATCCCAGCTAGGGAAATGGACAAGTTGAGGCTGTCAACAAGATCCTCAAAACCATGCTCCAATGAATGGCAGAAAAACAAAAGTCCAATTGGAACCACTTTCCCTTTTTCTCCCTCTAGTATTATTGAACGTCAAACAAAATCGCTACCGGTTTTACCCCCTTCCACTTAGTCCATGGTGTAAAACCGATTCTTCCCATCGAATGCCATATTTTGTCACTCCATCTTTAATTCAACCTTCTCACTGATACTTAACCATTAGAACAATCCCTACTTACACTTGAAAAAACCAATCAAGACCTTTTTGTTGCTATGCAAATGATTAAAGCATCCAAAATTTGGTCGAAGTGCCATTATGACTCCCACGTTCACCCGCACATATTTAGTGAGGGAGAACTAGTCCTCGTCTATGACCAAGACAATGCTAATCTAGGGAAAGGGAAGTTTGAATCCATGTGGTATGGCCCATATGTCATCCATCGATTCTTGACAATGGGTCATATCTTATCGCTGACTCCGATAGACAACTCTTGAAGAATCCTCGAAATGGCTCTACCTCAAGAGTTTATATGCCTGAAGTTTCTCACCATGAGTACCCTTGTGTCATAGTTTTTATTTTTTGTTTTTCATCGTTCTTTTCATGAGTATCACAGTTTGTTTCCTTTGTTTTTCCAGAGGGATCCTACCTCACCTTGCTCCATTGGTTTCACTGATGGTGCAAGAAGACCGTCCCCTACTCTCTCCTCGGCTATGTGGGTCATTTATTCTCCATCACATGAGTCGATCAATATCGACGAAATCTATGTTTCTATTGCTACCAATAACCAAGATGAGTATGACGGTGTTGTTGGTGTCCTTCCCACCGCCCTCCTCTTGGGTGTTCATCACCTTGATGTCTTCATAGACTCCCAGCTGCTTGTCTCTCAGTTGAATAACTTCTACTGGGTATGCGATCCTTGACTCTTGAGAAATTTCCTACACACTAGTCATTTGGTTAGACATTTCGAATCCATTTCATTCGTGCATGGTCCCAAAAGTATTAATAGTGTAGAATATCAAATGGCTAGTGAAATTCTAGAGTTGCACATCAATAAACACATATAGGAAATAAACTGCATCCTGCATCATCATGTAGTCATACATACATATGTCATATACATCATTTAGGCATCGTCATAATCATAAAAGAGACTCATAAAAATATCATAAAAAAACATAAAAGGGTGCATCCACATGCACATATATATCATATGATAATGTTCAGTACAAAATGAGAAGCTCCATAAGAGTTCTCTGTTGATCATACATATCATACAAAAATCTCCATGCTCGCAAGCATTGGGGGTAGCATCACAAGGTTCTAGTCGAATTCATCCTCCTTGAACTATGTATCCTTGTCCTCCTCATCCATAGGAACATTAGGATGTGCTTTTGCGTTCCTAGGGGGTTCCTACGGCGTTGTAGAAATGCTTTAATAAACAAAATATTGAAAAATATTGAAAAATGAAAAACCAAGTCAAACTCCTAATAATTCAATTATTAATGTGATTGAACTAAAAAAAAACATCAGACTAGGATAATATTAGACTATGTTATTTCAACTAACAAATGAGAATATAACCACTACAAAACCTATTAAATAACTTCAAGAGCTAACTATTCACAGAAAGTACATATTTGAAAATACAATCACAACAACTAGATAATTTATAAACAAATAATTTCTGACTGAAAAATATATTATCAACAACTACTTGAAAAGCTGGCGTTCAAGGAATAAAAGCAAGTAGAAAACTAAGTGAATGGAAAACTAAAAAACAAGTAGAAAACTTAATAAAAATAATTAAATAAAAAGCAAGTAGAGAAATTAATAAAGATAATTAAATAAAAATCAAGTAGAAAACTTAATAAAGATAATTTTAAATTCTTTTCTACAAGTCTTTTCAATAATCACAAAGTGAAAGGAATAGGTCTTATCACTATTATAAATTGACAAGATACTAGTATACTAACATTTAACACACCTAACCCTACAAATCCATATACAAAGAAATAAATCAAACATAATTTCAAAACATTACAACAGTATTAAAGAAGAAAATCAGAAATTAAAAGAAACAAAATCACAACGCATAATCCAAAGCATGTGTTGGAAAGAGAAAACTAAGGATAAAATTTAGTAAATATTTTAAACAATCTAATCTACCGTTCAAATAAAAACATAATCATTATCTAATGACTACAATAAGAGCATAATAAAAAAGCCAAAGAAACATAATTAAGAACAGGTTTAAAAATAAACTAAGAACACTAACGGTTGGATGAAAGGCTGGGCAGTAGTCTGGAAGGAAGGTCCGAATGACAGTCCAAACATATAGTCCAAATGAGAGGCTATATACAGAAAAATAATAAAAACAGACCTAAATGATTTAATCATCAGTTGATTTTGTGCATATGAAAATAAGATGCATAAAGACAGAATTTAAACCTAATTAATCATCATATTTAATAGGTAAATAAACAAATACAAATACATGAAAATAAGAAAATCATTGCATTTTAATAAACAAACTGGAATTTAAATTTCATAAACTTATAATAGGAATAAGAAGAACTTAATCTAGCTAAATTGATAAAAACAACCTATTCTATGTGCTTATTTAAATTCTATTTAAATTGATAAAAAAAACTATTCTATATGCTTGTAAATAAGACTGAACAATAAGCTATGAATGAAAGGATTAAAACAAAACTTGAAAGCAAACTATACGTGACCGACCATTTATAAACAAAAACTACATTAACAACATAGTATGAATTTTAATAACTAATAAATAATTGCAGGAACTTAACTACCTAAACAAAGTAGAAATAAAATGACTTATCTAAAAGGATGGGACAACAAAAACTCGTATGAAAATAGAAACCACATATTTTCAAGGGGCCCTCTTAGAAATCATGGATAATGCCTAGCGAATGCTTGCACACGTAGTCATAAACAACAAAGCGTAGAGTCCTTATTAAACAAAAGAAACATAGTTACAATATTCTTGCCTCAAAGAAAACTAACTATGTATCTAATGGATTGATCAACCCCCTATCTCTCTGTATGGAGGTGTTTATATACACACTGTTTTTAAGAGGTTGAGCAAGTCGACCCTTTAGTGGTTGACTGCTCTTCTAAATTTAGTCAATCATAAAAGGCAATAACAGTTTACAGGCCAACACATAGGCATATCCCTTCTTTGGCATAATTCTGGTTTTCTTCATTGTGAACGTGGCATGCATGCTTTCTCTCCAGCGTAGTTGATGGCAGCATGTTGGGAAGTGAAGGAAATTGCAAGCTGGTACGCTATCCAGAACATGGCTTTATTACCCAAGCACATGAATAACAATTTATTTGCAAGTTGTTTTATATTTTACAGCACGCAGGATGATGGACGATTTGGACAGGAGGTTGAACAACTAGCTGCATTGTGAACTGGATACACTGAGCATTAATCTAAGGAAAGCATGGAAAACCACCAGTGAATTTCACACAACTGAATGGATGATGAGGTAATAAGAAACAACATTGTGACAATGACGATCCTCTAGAATGTTCCTTCCTTTAAATGTGTGAGAAGTAAAAACAAAATGGAGAAATCAATGCACCGACGATCCTTCTAGATTTGGTGATTATGCTATCACCTGGGCACATGGTCAACATAATGGTTTGCATATTGCTTCAATGTTGAATGCCTGATATTGGATGTTAACAGTGCGCAACCTGATTAATGGGCTGGACGGAAAGCTACGTGATGAGTTGGATGATGAGATGGACAATGAGCTGGACAAAGATTGCTCAGATCGGGCTAAATGGTAAGCTGAATGCATTTTGTTTTTAAATTCACCCAAACATACTACATAACCTGCAAACAAATACACATATTAATTAATATATCAAATATGCTTTAAATAATAAAGATTTGAGTTAATAAAATCATAAAAATGATATTAATAACCAAAATTGAATAAACATTAAATTTGTTCTTACCTTGTGCTAAATAACGATATGCATGACATAAAATACACAAAACATAGTAAAATATGCATTTAAATGTGTTATTTTAATGCCAAAAATGATAACAAAATGAGGCTCAACATTCCCCCAAACCGGAGAAATGCTAGGTCCCACTGAGCAGAGAAAAAGATAAGAGATCATACTATCAAAGTGAACTTTGAGATGTAAACCAACAACAGGCATATGCATGAATGAGTGATTTCATAACGTTTATAATTAGTTCAACCATCTCCAAAGTAAAACTTTGGACAAGTTGAACATATGACACAAAAGGTATAAAATTAATCATTTGATAGTTTATATGCATGATTGGGTAAAAGAATAGGATTACTAACAATGAAATGATAACTAAAAAACTTTTAAGGTCAAAGAATTGTCATGGAGGTAAAAACTATTTGCAAAAACAAAATTTGGTTAGCAAATTTTAGACATAAGTGCTATAATATCACCAAGTTTAGATCGTCATGTGGCATTTCATTTGGATTATCCTTCGATCCTTCATATAGTCCTCCATATTGATGTTCTGTAAAAATATACTTCATGCTATAACCAAGTTCCATTGCTAATTTATCCTGAAAAACACTTATCATTTTGTGAGAGAAAATAGATATGTCATAAATAAAAATAAAAAAACAACAGTCTAATTTTCCTAATCCTCCTTTTCCCACAAACCAAAGGTATGGCGTGTCCTCAAGCAATGAGAAAGAAGATTCGATAGTTCCATATAAAAAAAAAGTTCCTATCATGCTGTTTTATTATTTCGTAAAAAGAAAAACTAACTAGTAAATGAAAATGATTTAGATATATTGTATATTCATGCAAAATAATAGTGCTTAGAAAGACCAATTAAATGTTGATAAAAGAACTGAAAGCATGGTAGAGGAAAAACTAGTCATCCATGCCTTATTTAAAAGATATCTTGTCATCATAAGATATTTTGACTTTACCTCGGAGTGTGTGAGATTTGATAGCTATGGGTCCCATTTCTAAGATAATGACATCCTAGGTATGTGTTGAATTAGATGGATAGGTCCAATTCCAATTTACAGTGATTCTCAAATGACATTAAAAACAATCGGCCTTAAAATAAAATTTGAAATTTTTTCTTCATATCTATCATTATTCTTTGAATCATGTGCATAGTAGTGCATTAACAAGATATATTTTAACCGATATTTCCCCACTGCTAGAAGGCCTGTTCAGTACCCCAATGGGTTTATCTTGGTACCATGCAAGCAAAGTCCCCCTGCCAGCGAGCTTGTTTAGTACCCTGCTGGGTTTACTTGCATTTATCGAGCTTCCTTGTTGTAAGTTTTCACTTAGCATTGACCCGCTGCCAACAGGCCTGTTCAGTACCCTGACAGGTTTTCCTTGTTTAATGATATTAAGTATATGGAAGCCGATTGGTACTAGAGCATGCTAAGCCCTGCTAAAACACATAATTCAATTTTGTAAAAATTTATAAATAATTTTCATAACGACCTTAGTCATGTCAAAAGAGAATAATTTAAAGTTATTCTTTGACCTTATAACCCTTCTTCTTTGTGAAAGATAAATAATGTTCCCCATAGGCAAAAATTCCACCTACTATCGAGTTATCACACAAAGATACTCAAGAGACAAGTTTTGATAATACGGATAGAATGAACTAGTAACCCATAGGTATAAAGTGAGATTCAAAAAATATGATAACAAAAGTAGGTCGTATCAAGCAACTGGTTAAAATAACGAATCATAAATATACATGTCTGAATCAAAATACCAAAAACTATATGAATAAAAAAAAAAGAAATGGTTAAGAATGACATACACAGAATTACTAAAAGCTGCAATTTTTAAGAAAGGTTTAAGAGATCTTACGATCATAAATTTCCTTTCAGATAATACTCCATGAGCTGCTTATAGATAAAATTATTATAATCAGGCTGCAAATCCATTTGTTAGATGATTCATATTTCTTTATAAAAAAAGATTCTCCTTACAAACAATTTATTAGAAATGACTCTTATTTATTTGATAAAACAAAATCATATTTACATAATATCCTATTCTACTAAAAGAAAGGAAGAAAACAATTCGAGTATATGAATTCTTCTAATGTAACCATGTTCGAAGCAAAATTAGAAATATACATTTATCCACGTATAAGAAAAATATTATAATAATTACCGGGATATGAAGAATCAACTGAGCTGTTTGATTTAGCAGTAATAAACATTGAAGAAGAGGATGGTACAGTGGCTTAGTTCCTTCTTGGAACCATATTTCAATGCGACTTATGTATTCTATGTTTTCTTCTTCATTTGTTATGTCACGAGGTCTTTCATTGAACTCTAGAATGCATATAGAATCTGAGTTTAATGACAGGGAATATTTAGTTTCTAATGTCCCTTCCTCATTGAATGAGAGGCATTCCAGGTTTATCTTATCTTCTTGTGGAAAAGGAAAAATAGAAACTTCACTTTCTTTCGTAGTCTTTACAATCCCTTGATCTATAACCTCTCCAAATCTCGTATAAATTTATTGCAATAATGTTGGTGAGGTAAGCAAGGTAGATAAATGTTGCAGTTCAACACTGTAAGCATATTGTACTACTTTATTGTTGTTAGAAGGTGGACTGGAATGAACAGGAATATGCATAAGGCATGGAGGAGGTTTATGAGAAGGTAATTGTGGCAAGTGTAATTGATTAGCTTGTGTGATTGATCCTGCCTGAAAAATGTGTTGAAAATCTTGTAGAACAGTAAGTTTTACATCATAAGAGAAAGTATCCCTATGATCATCAGAGGGGACAGAAAGGATTTGTGAGCAAGGTTGATAGGGGTTAAGATTAGGTTGAAAAGAGGGTATATTCTTAATAATATTGAATTTTCGTCTTGAATAACTTCTACATAATTCACAAACATTATCATATCATAACTGAGATACATCAACTATTCCCATCAGGTTTAAAATTTCTAAATATTCACTGTTTATTCCTTTGAGTAAAAGTTTTTTTAAGGTATTTTCCCCTGACTGTCTTGGTTTTGATCTTTGAAGGTTGTATTGAAAATGTTCGACATAGTTTTCCAAAGTTTCTTCTTCTCCCCGTGTTATTTCAAATATGTCCTCATTAACCCTGTAATAATCTGGTTATCTTTTCAAGAACATATGTTTCTTGTCTTCCCAAGTTTGAATGCAATTCCCACCTAAGCTCATGAACCATTGGAGGAATGCCCCTTTCAAAGTAAGAGGGATAAAATTTAGATTTTGAACATTATATTCTCTACAAAGAATTTCCAATTGAAATAAAAATTCATTGGGGTATTCATTCTCTAGTCCGTGAAAGTTTGGAAAAATGGATGGGGGAACATACTGTATTTGTGCCATTCCTCATGGATCTTTAATAGGGAATTCAAAGGTAAACAATTCTTCATCCTTCTTTCCTACCATATCTTCCCACGACATAAATAACTATTCATATATTATATTGGGGTTCCTCTTTCAAATGTTCCCATCAGTTTGTTAGCAGGATGGGTGGTACTTACAACACCACTAAGTGATTTGATTGTAAAATAAGTCCTGCACTTGAGTTCGAGTAAATTGTACGAAAGTAAATTACCTAAAGGCATACATACATTAAATTGAGCTTATGAAAAAGTAAACTATCTATGTATGCGAAAAGAAAAGTACGCTTAAGGGAAATAAATCAAACTTTGCATAAAGAAAACACACTCATGTGAAAAAAGAACAACAAGGATTTTGGGAGACCCACTAAAGTGGATGTGTCAGGCTGTCACACTATGGAAATTCCGTAGTCAAGTCGTCTTTGTGTCTTACCATCTCCCCTTCTACTTGTTGTGTAACATAAACGCAACCCATATATCCTTACCTATATAGACTCTATTTATGAAAAACTAAACTAAAGGAGAACCTAGACTATGGCTACTCACTAAACAAATTTTATTTTTTCTACCGTACAGAACAAATCCCTGGCAACGATGCCAAAATTTTGGGTGTTATCTCGACTAGATTAATACCAAAATGTTTGGATGTGTTCTACTATCTTAAATACACCTAATATTTAATTATCGACTGGGGTTGGTATGCTTAGAGTTGCTACAAAATATATGAGAAGGTAGAGGGGTTCCTAGGGCATTGTAGAAATGCTTTAATAAACAAAAGATTGAAAAACCTTTCAAAATGAAAAACCGAGTCAAACTCCTAATTATTCAATTATTAATGTGATTGAACTAAAACAAAACATCAAACTAGGATAATATCAGACTATGTTATTTCAACTGAAAAATGAGACTATAACCACTACGAAACCTATTAAATAACTTCAAGAGAAAACTATTCACAGAAAGTACATATTTGAAAATACAATCACAACAACTAGATAATTTATAAACAAATAGTTTCTGACTGAAAAAAATATATTATCCACAACTACTTGAAAAGCTGGGGTTCAAGGAATAAAAACAAGTATAAAACTAAGTGAATGGAAAACTAAAAAACAACTAGAAAACTTAATAAAGATAATTAAATAAAAAGCAAGTAGAAAACTTAATAAAGATAATTTTAAATTATTTTCTACAAGTCTATTCAATAATCACAAAGTGAAAGGAATAGGTCTTATCACTATGATAAATTGAAAAGATACTAGTATACTACCAATTAACACACCTAACCCTACAAATCCATATACAAAGAAATAAATAAAACATAATTTCAAAACATTACAATAGTATTAAAGAAGAAAATTGGAAATTAAAAGGAACAAAATCACAACGCATAATTCAAAGCATGAGTTGGAAAGAGAAATCTAAGGATAAAATTTAGTAAATATTTTAAACAATCTAATCGACGGTTCAAATAAAAACATAATCATTATCTAATGACTACAATCGGAGCATAATAAAAAAGCCAAAGAAACATAACTAAGAACATGTTTAAAAATAAACTAAGAACACTAAAGGTTGGATGGAAGGCTGTACAACAGTTTGGAAGGAAGGTCTGAATGACAGTCCAAACACACAGTCTAAATGAGAGGCTGTATACAGAAAATAATAAAAGCAAACCTAAATGATTTAATCATAAGATGATTTTGTGCATATGAAAACAAGATGCATAAAGACAGAATTTAAACCTAATTAATCATCGTATTTAACAATTAAATAAACAAAGACAGATTCATGAAAATAAGAAAATCATTCCATATTAATAAACAAACTAGAATTTAAATTGCATAAACTTATAACAGGAATAAGCATAACTTAATCTAGCTAAATTGATAAAAACAACCTATTCTATGTGCTTATTTAAATTCTATTTAAATTGATAAAAAAACCTATTCTATATACTTGTAAATAAGACTGAACAATAAGATAAGAATGAAAGGATTAAAAGCAAACTATACGTGACCGACCATTTATAAACAAAAACTACATTAACAACATAGTATGAATTTTATTAACTACAATAGATACATGCTACAGGAAACAAAGAAATACATAATTGCAGTAACTTAACTACCTAAACAAATCAGAAATAAAACTACTTATCTTAAAGGACGAGACAACAAAAAATCATACAAAAATAGAAACCACAGATTGTCAAGGGGCACTCTCAGCAATCATGGATAATGCCTGGCGAATGCTTGCACACACATTCATAAACAACAAAGTGTAGAGTTCTTATTAAACAGAAGGAACATAGTTACAATATCCTTCCCTCAGAGAAAACTAACTATCTATCTAATGGATTGATCAATCCCCTATCTCTATGTATGGAGGTGTTTATATACACACCGTTTTTAAGAGGTTGAGCAAGTCGACCCTTTAGTGGTTGACTGCTCTTCTAAATTTAGTCAATCATAAAAGGAAATAACAGTTTACAGTCCAACACATAGGCATATCCCTTCTTTTGCATAAGTCTAGTTTTCTTCATTGTGAACGTGGCATACAGGCTTTCTCTCCAGCATAGTTGATGGTGGTGTGTTGGGCAACGAAGGAAATTTCAAGCTGGTGTGCTATCCAGAACAAGGATTTATTACCCTGGCACATGGATAACAATTTATTTGCAGGTTGTTTTATATTTTACAGCATGCAGGCTGATGGACGATCTGGATGGGAGGTTGAACAACTAGCTGCATTGTGAGCTGGATACACTGAGCGTTAATCTAGGGAAAACATGGAAAACCACCAAGGAATTTCACACAACTAGCTGTATGACAAGGTAATAAGAAACATCATCGTGACATCAACGATCCTCTAGAATGTTCCTTCCTTTAAATGCATGAGCAGTAAAAACAAAATGGAGAAATCAATGCACCGACAATCCTTCTATAATTGCTGATTATACTATCACCTGGGCACGTGGTCAACAGAACGGTTTGCAGATTTCTTGAACATTTAATGCCTGATATTAGATGTTAGTGGCACGCAACCTGATTAACGAGCTGGACGGTGATCTACGTGATGAGCTAGATGACGAGCTAGACAATGAGTTGGACAGAGGTTGCACATATCAGGTTGAATGGTAAGCTGAATGCATTTTGTTTATAAATTCACCCAAACATACTACATAACCTGCAAACAAATACACATATGAATTAATATATCAAATATGCTTTAAATAATATAGATTTGAGTTAATAAAATCATAAAAATGATATTAATAACCAAAATTGATAAACATTAAATTTGTTGTTACCTTGTGCTAAATAATGATCTGCATGACATAAAATACACAAAACATAATAAAATATGCATTTAAATGTGTTATTTTAATGCCAAAAATGATAACAAAATGAGGCTCAACAACTATATATGAATCCAACCACATAAAGAATCATCTATACATACCATTGGGTTCCCAAACCTATCCGAGAGGTTGAGGCATCTTCCAGTCTCCCCAGTAATCCATCACATCATATCGATAGTCCTCTATAAGGAATCGAAGTTGCCGCCACTATGAAAAGAGATATTGGGTGAAAAAATGGCCCACCAAGCTGCCTCTCTCTCTAATAATCATCTCACACCACCTCCTAATGTGGGGATCGCGAGGTCCCCCCTCGTGCACCTCCAGATGTGATCATAATGTAGGAGTTTGCTCAAAAACGAATGAGCACAAGAATGAGGGGAAACAAATATCCCCTCCCATTGAGAAAGCATGGTTCATCCCACACCGAAACATAGTCAAGTACATCTGGTCCCACCCATAGTAGGTTCCCCTCACCATGCTCTCTACCACTTGGATCCAACCTCCTGAGATCTTGTGCAACCCAGTCGATCCTAGTGTACAAAGCACCATGGATGCCACTGCTCAGGTGTCCAGTCTCTTGATGTCGTAGTCCAATATGTACGACATATCCACAAATGTTGAGGCATATAAATTCATGTTGCAGAGGTCATCCAACGACACTTTTTGTGTGAGCTTCGGCATAGTGTTGTCGACCACTCCCAGTACTGGGAGTAAAGTAAAAAGGTATTCATTATGGAGGGTGATATTTAGTCACTCACCTTGTATCATAAAACACTCAACCTCCCAATCCTAGTAGCTCACAATATTGTCTAGCAACAATTTTGATGAACGCATCAAAGGGATCTGTAAGAACTCCATATCCCATATCGGGAAAGTGTATCTTGTACCACCAGATCATCATGTACCTCCCTTTGGAGGACCCTGATGTCTCTCTCTCTCCATGCTACTCAAGGCATATTGCACATACATACAGTCCATGTTAGACCCATTCATGCTCAAAAAATACTCATTCTAGGCTAGGTCACACTTGTTTGACCTTTTTGTGTGACCCAAGTCGCTCAAAAAATCCAAACAGATGTGATTAGGTCACTCTTATCAACTAAACAAATGCGACCTGGGTCTCTCCTGTATTTTTGACAAGTGAAACCAGGTCATTCCTGTTTACTTGATAAGAGTGACCTGAGTCACTCCATTTCCCTCAAAAAGTGTGACCCGACCTCGAGAACCCTTTGGGCTTGACCAAGGCCCCCAGAGTGAGGAAAACCATAAACCAATCCACTAAAAAATAATGGTTTGATGAGAGCTCTTACCTGCAAGTCACAGATCAGAAAAACAATAATCCAATCGGGAGAAATTAGCAGTTGTGTTATGGGTCCCTCCACTGCAACTCAACACTGCACATTGAAAATGACAATTTCCATGTGGTCCCGCAATGTTATAGGTCTCCATTTGGTCTAGTTTTTCTTCCGTGCACCATAGAGTCATCTAAAATCCGTTTGAGATGTCATTCATACCACCAGGTTCATTTTTTTGTCCTATATATGTTGACGAGAACAACGTCTTGAGCTATCCTGTGCACTTTTTGGACCATTACCTGGAATTCACCTCAATTTGTGTGCCAGCACATGAATCACCCCATGCACGTACTGGCATGTTCATGAGCCATCCGCTCCATCCATACTGTAAACTTGGCCTTTTTATACCTCCATCCATCATCCCACAAGGATGCCCCACCAGGTTTCCACTGTTATTCATATCAACCATGCTTTTAGCATCACCCCTTTGGTACATCAAAAACTTCCTCCATACTTGAATGACCATTACGGAGTTTCTCTTAAGCTCTTTTCTGACTCCTAAAAGAATGAAAAGATCGTCGAGCACACTTGCATCCTTTCACGCTTGTTAAAGTATTTGAAATGGCACCTATGTGGCCTCATTTATACCCTTTTCTAGATGACATAGACTATGAAAATAAAAGGACCACCCTAACACATTCCATCTAGGAACGTTTCCCTTTATATCCCTTTAGGCTTTATTAGGAATTGGGACTGTAACTTATGAAAATGAATATTGTGGGTTGTCTTTAAGCTATTTTCTAGTGCTCTCACCAAGAAAATATTGGTGAAAAAGCTTGGTTTCATTCATGCTCATAAATTACTTGAATGTCCATCCAATCAGTATAGGTTTAACCTTTTCTGACCTGGTTGGACTACCGATGGAAAAGAAGTCTCCCTTTCCCCAAAGGTTGGGAGAGTTGTCCTTTATATTATCCTTTTTCAGGCATAGGAGACCATCATACGAAAAAGAGACCACACTAAAGTATTCTTCTTGTTTTCAGACTCTCTAAACATGAAAACACAATCGATCATTTTCCATCTTTGGCTCGATAAATATCCACGAGATAGTGCCATATTAAGCATACTTATATCCCTTCTTCGTGCTCCTTAAACTATGAAGAAGTCCCAAACGATGTGTTTAGATGCCACCACATATGATATCATATTATGGCATATTTCCCCTATTGGGTGTCCTTTGCGATGAGTATCCATTGGATCCCATGGATATCATTATTCCAGTTACCCCCCCAAGATCTCCCCTTGCAGTTCTCTTCCAATTTTACAGCTATGATGCCTTTCCCATGAGTCAATTTCATTTTCTTCTAGGTCATTCCTGTCATCTTACTCTAAGCAAAAGAAGTTTGAGTCTCTCATACTCCCCTGCCCTTGTTCCCCATCAAGTGTGTTAGTACCCTAAGAATTCCACATATTTGGTTATCCCCCTCGCGCTTCTATTCAAGGAAGCATCATTTCCTTGTTAGTTGCAAGTATCCCTCTACCGATATCAACGCATCTATTCCATAGGATAGAACCAGAGGCCAATGTATCCTGGTTTCATCCACCTCATTGATGATTTCCTTGGACCACTTGAAATGAGTCATTAGTGCCTTTCGGGTTGGTTGTGTCTCATGTGGTCGACTTCAGCTACATTATCATACCATTGAGATTCATACAGGGTATTGGTCCATTCATTATTTAGTCTAAGACATTGTTTTTCACCTGAATCTAGCACATTTGTGAGTCTATTTGTGGGACCCATACAGACTCATGTCCCTTGTGATTTTTGGGATGCATTGGAGACAGTGCTTGAAATATCCTTAGTGTCATGCTTCCGTGTATCACCATTACTTGACGCGATATATGGTACTACATAGATTCTGACTCTTAGTCATTGAGTCCATACAGTTATGTACACTTCCAAATCTAGCAGAGCATTAGTTGTGATCATATTGCATTCCATGAGAATTTCATTGTTCCTATGTATCAGTTCTTCAGATCAATTTATGTATTCAACCTCCCATTGATGCCACCGTTATGTATCATTAGTTGTATATGTATTGATCGACTCCCATTGTTTGAGCCTTGATCCCCATTTTATTTTTGACATTTTTACAAGCATGGGTATGCCTGCCTCGTCCATATACATGTCAGACACTATACGTATCTCATCCATTTTTCAGAAGTAATACAAAAACAAAATCCATTGTAGTTTGAACGAGTAAACTCCACTCCTGCGCAATACTCTCTAGTCTCTCCATTGTTGTCACCATTTTCCCCATGATCCTATGATGTCTATTGGCCATACGATGAGCTCCTTCCCTCACACATCAGGGGGCAATATGTTAACCCAAAAATTTGTTCACCTAGATCTCTATGGTATAAACCATAATAATACATCATATTCCCACCATTATTTACTACATTTTTTACCTTCACAATTGTATTTCCACTAAATATGGCCCAAAACATCATTACTCCTTTCCCATAAATGAAGGGAATATGATCATTTATTGTGATTTATCCTCACTCTCCTTAAAAAAAAAGGTAAAAAACCCTAAAAATGAGAATGGTTCAAAAAACCATAGATAAATACCATGGGAAATAAAATACCATGGGTCAAAAACCCTAGGATTATCCTATAAATACATTGTCAAGGGCTCCCCTAACATCCTATAAATCCTGGTCGTTGTTTATTAACATTGTTTATTAAAGTGAGGTTTTATTATTTGTATTGGTTACGATTTGGGGCTTACGTGCCCACATGATTTGATCATGCAATCCCTTGTATAATTTATGTGGTTTTATTATGCACGTGAGTTTCTAAAGGATTTGATCCAACGATTCCTATGTAATTACTTTGGATTGTTTAAATGTTGTACGGTGTAATTTTAATGTTCTTAGGGTTTTTACTATAATGGGCGTTGTGTTTTATGGTATGCGATTTGGAATTTGAAATGTCCATAGGATTTGATCCTAGGATCTCTTATTTAAGTTATATATAGCTTGTGAATTAACGTCATAGTGATACTATGGTTATTATTACATGGTTGTTGTAGGTAATATTATGACATGTGATTTCTATTTATGTGAATTTTAATATGATAGTTTTGGAATTTGTTATTTAATCCGTTGCTTCGTAATGTTAATAAAGTTATTATTGTTTATGATAATGTTTAGTTTTAATGGGAAATGATTTGGTTAATGGCATAGGTTTAATTATACACATGTTGAAATGTCTAAGCTGGTTCTTATCTTAGCTCTAGTATGTGATGTTTAAATGTTATTCTTTGATGTAATTACAGTTTTGATAGATTAGAAATATAACATTTTTCTATACCTGTTAATATATATATTACTAGGTTCTATTTAATAAATTTACTGTATTGTATAAATATATTTGAAACCTAAATCTGAACTGGCCTTTCTAATTATAATATGCCTCTGCTGATAATATGAAATCTATCGGTAGAGTATATAGGCCAGTGAATAGCTATGTCCTTAATCTGAGAATAATAACTAGTTTGTAGTAACACACAGTTTAAGCATCAAAGATAGAATAGAAGTAAACTAAAAGTGCAAATCCCTTGATAAATATTTAGACAGGAATTAAATTACAGAGATAAAACAAAACCCTTAGATAAATCTAGCATGGAGAATATATTTCAGCCTAGGGTTTATAAGTTAGAATGTAAACCCTTAAATAAATTTTTACAGAGAAAACAAAACATCTAGGGTTAGGACATATCATGTAAACCCTGGCATAATCTAGCCAGCACTTTAATCTAGGAAATGAAATAGGCAGTTCAGAACCTCATGCCTGAAAATTGAAGCTCCTTTAATGGTTGAAACCTGCACACTCAATTAACCAATATTAACAATTCATAAGTAGATCTGTCCTCTGTATTAGATGACTGAATCACTTGGGAACTATCACGTTCCACCCAACCATGACCCAGGACCGTTCCTGGTTTCAATCCAGATCCACCCGAGCTGGTTTCAACATGCAAGTAGCTTAGAGCTCTTAATGTGATGCTGCCCTAGTTTGTATATTAGGTCTGGATCAATTCTCCTTCTTCCTCTTAGGTAAATTTTCTCCAAGAAATCTCTCTTGAGAATTAGCAGGTAGAATAATGACTCCAAAAAGGTATGATGAGGCCCTCAAGCCTCTCTTTGGCTTGGGACTTTATAGACATACTTTTCAGTCAAAGGGGCAGTTAAATCAAGAATTGCTTCATTTCTTGATTTAACCCTTTTCATTTAATTTAGTACTTTTAATATTTAACTTACGAACTTTTATCTAGTTCCTAATTTCACTTTTATAGGTATTATACTTTTTAATTTTTATCTTAGTAATAATAGTAATAGATGGAACTTTTCCTTCTTTCTCACATTCTTAATATTATTACTGTATCTATTATTTATACATACTATGTATAAAATATATAATAATATAACATCTGTTAACATTTGTCTTGGGATGTCACATATTCTGATCCTTAGACTTATGACACTTTCTTCATTAAGGTCATTAGGTAGATGGTTAGGTCTACTAGGCTAGGAAACTAAAAACATCCTTGCATGTTGGATTCCCTCGTATAACATCGTAGTTCTTCATTACTTGATGAGAATACAGAAATTCAAAATTTCATTTAATCACTTATAAATATGTCTGATGAGATCAATATTTTCTCGAGTCGTTTTCACTCTGGAATCATTACTTCTTTTCAGTAACTCCTAGCGCTTACTAGAGCCCATACTTAACACTAAAAACATGGAGTTACAAATTGAGTGCAATTCCAGAGCTCTTCGCTCAACACTAATGCTAGGATGTACTTGTACGATACACCTAGGGATATAATGGCCAAGGATCCGATGTTCCAAACCTTATGCTCAACATCAACATGGAAGGCTCTAGGGCTTATGCCCAACACTTCCAAATTATCTTTTTCATGTGTTCCAAAGCTTCATGCTCAACACAAATATAATACTCATGTGCTCCAAATCTTCTCGCTCAACACAAACATCAATCACTCACGTGCTCTAGAGCTCCTTGCTTAACACAAAATATCTCATCAATCATGTGCTTCAGGGTCCACGCCCAAAACAAATAAGAATATATATATATATATATATATATATATATATATATCATCAACAATTGGCTTACGCCTAATATATAAAAAAATCATCATGTTCATATGCAATGGGGTCTTTGACCCAGTATATAAAACATCAAGACAAAATCATAATCAATAGGATCATGCCTATAAGTGTTAGGTCCAAAAATCGGGATATTACACAATGAGAGTGAGATTCAAACAATCATTTGGCTGACTATGGAAGAATGTGAAGATCATTGTAGAGTTGATGAGCAAAAACACTTACAAATCAAGATGTGGGATCTAGGACGTCTGAAGGTTAAAATTATATAACCATGAGGTTATGGTTTCTTTTAAAGATCACAAGGATGGTGATGGGTAGTGGCCTGTTTTGATTTGCAGGTCAAGTGAAAGGTGAACATGAATCTTTTGCGGAGTCAAAACATATACCATAAATTTGTTGTTGGTAAAGTGTTGGTAAAGTAGGGTTGAAGGGGCCGTTCGAGATGAGAACACTGCTCAAAATTACACTTTGAGTATGTGCTACAAGATTACATAAAAGTAGCAGAAAGGGAGCTCATGGACAGGAGCCCATGGAAAGTTTCAAGCTAGGGAGTCTGATGTAGGAGCATCATGGCATGACAGCAATGTGACGAGTTGGTCACATGCTGTGGCATATTTTGTAACCATTTTGTGCTAAGTCATAGTCTAATTATCGGCATAGGAATCATTGTGGATTGCGACTCCCTGCATGGAGATCAAGCCTCTGGTAGTTTGTTTCAGACAAGGATGTTTTCATCATGCGTCATAGTGTTTGTTTTTAGTTGCAGGACCAGTCAAGATAGGGATAATAGTTTAGGTTAAATAGGAAGATTATAGAAGTAGAGGGGTTTATGTTCTTTAGTTCTATTCTTCTAGGTTAGAATCCTATTTGCAGAGAGACAGACAGACTTGCATCTGGTTCCTCTTGTAAATATTTTGAGAAGAAGAGGGAAGGCGAGCCAAGGGGTGTGCATGTGTGTTTACTTAATAAGAAGAGTAGCTATGTGTTTGCACTATTATTGGCCTCTACATTTACTATTTGAAATATGTCTCTGTGCGGAGCCGACTCTGACAATTTCTAGAATACTTGGGTATTTCTGTGAAATGGTTGATTCACCCATTAAATCATTGTTTGGATAGTTGAGATAGATCATAGACACATCCATAGGAAGGTTAGCCTAATTACTCTTTACATTAGAGGAAATTTGGGGTCTAAAATGGGCCTTATAAGAAAACACGCCAATAATAAATTTTGTGAGTTTGAATTCAAGAACCAAAAGAATTTCAATAAAATGAGTCAACCATAATGGTTGAATTGATATATTTGTCATAAAAGAAAACTACTTTTTTTGTTCGTATTTTCGACATATCTCCCTGTTTTTTTACTCAAATTTCAAGTGGGAGAGCTCATTGGATGTGGATTTAATTTGGAATCCAATGAGTACTGACACTACATACTTTTGATGGACCCCACTACCCCAAAAACAAGAAATACCTTAAAAACGCGTGATGATGATGTCATCATCATGTTTTTTCAGCTATTTCTTATTTTTGGGGTAGCATGGTTTTTCAAAAGTATTTAGTGTGGGTACTCGTTTGATGCGAAATTAAATTCTGCATCCAATGATCTCTTCTGCTCGGAATTTGAGTAAAAATACAGGGAGATATGTTGAAAATACGAACAAAAAAAGTAGTTTTTTTCATTCTTCCTCCAAAATTAATAACTATTATTTTATTATTTTAACTATTATTTTATTATTTTATTATTTTCCTTAGGAGGCCCATTTAAGACCTCAAATTTATTCTAATGATTTTGCAGGTTGGATTGATCGATTCCATGATCAATCGACGCAACGCAGAAGTTTTCTTCCTTAACCAGTTTATTGTAGAGAACGAACGGGGGAGATCGAGTCCGCAAATGGAGATCTGACAGTCCAGGAGAGATATGCAATGGAAGCTATTAAGGTGATAACGAATATACAAATATTTGTAAGATCCGCGCCAGAGAGAAGATTGACAGTCGTGGAGAAGGCCGCAAAGATCTGACAAAGGAGAACAATTGTGGAGGAAAGTTGTGGGGGAGCAACTTTGGAAAGATGGTTGCACATCCTACATCTTGCTTGTGGAAATCCTATTGTGGAAAGGTGGTTGTAGAAACAGTGTTGTGGGAAATCCTTTTGCGGAAAGACAGTTATGGAAATAGTGCTGTGGAAAGGTGGTTGCGGAGAGGAAAATCTAGCGCAAAATTTGACCGAGAGATAAATTTGGCAATCCTACTAATTGTTGGAGTAGGGTCCCGCAGCTACAGAAGAAGCTGCTAGTTTAGCGGACAGACAGTTTTGGCGGATAGACAAGATAGAGCTACGACACTGTAGCAGGTTTCCAGCTGCAGAGCAGAGCTGGAAACCATGAATTTTAAGATAAAGAAGTCAAGGAAGACGATGGTACTTGAGCGACCGAGATGAGAGAGCTCACCCACTGCATTGAAGGCAGCGGCAGAAGACAGGAGGGCTCAGCTACCCTCATAAAGGAAAAGGAGCAACGAGGCTGAGGCATTGAATACAAAGGACAGCTAGGGAAGCAGCACCGGTACCCATGGTCAGCGCTGGGAAGCATGGAAGACCGCAGAGAGCTGTGGTGTGACGGATAGCGGCTACCTCAAAGTACAGATACGTCGACTGTCACTAGTTAGGGTTTGGGTTACTATTGGGACAGGCCCATAGTGTTGTAATGGCGAGACCTTCAGGCCGCCTATAAAGCGATGTATTTTGTATTGTAAAAGGTTGGCAGGTTGGCATTTTGAGCAGTTTTAAGCCATCCAGCTAGCTAGTTAGTCATTGAGTCTGTTAGCTCACAGCTACCTTGTATTGTAATAGAGTGAGATTTGGTTCTATTATTAGCTGTAGTATCTTACTGTAACTAGTAGCTGGCTCATAGAGCATGCATGTAACGATCCGCAGGCATCGACAGAGAGGGAAGAGTATATTGTAAGAGAGACAATATAGAGATAGAAGAGAGATCTAAGAGAGAAGATCTCATGCTGGATATGCGGTGCAACAGAACTGTGTTTACTTCCCCTAAGCTATAATAGAAACATAGTTATGTAGACGTAACTTCCATCTCGGAGGTGAACCACATTAAAATCGAGTGTTATGTGATTGAGTTATATGCTGTGTTTACTTGTTGCATCTAACAGTTAGTATATGAGACTTTGACTACAGTTTAATGTATGAATGCGTTATTCAGTTCGCAGTAATATAGAAGGATAGATATAAGTTGAAGTCTTTGGCATGTTGTATGTGCGTTCATTTACGCTTTGCTTGAAACAGTCACTAGTCGCAGTGTTACACAGCCTATCATGTTGAGTCCTACAATTCGACACGAACAACGCTAAGTGCGCTGAGCCGCGGGAGTAGGATATCACAGGGAGGCGATACCGCATCGGCAGAGGAGCTGCGGTGCACGATACCGTAGGTTAAGGACTTAGCGTTGGGAAGAAGTTATGTGTTTCCTGGTGTGTGGAGATGTGATAAGGCTGGAGTCATCGCGAGTCGGTGGAAGTTGCGCGATGTGGAAAGGGAACCGCATGACGGGAAGAGAGATCTCGCTGCTAGAAGAGCTGCGAGGTGAGGAGGTCACACGACGTGGGCAGGGAAGTCATGCCACACGCAGAGAGAAATACCTCGCGGCTAGCAGGGCTGCGAGTCGCAAGTAGGATGCCACAGAACCTAGTCCAAGACGCTTGAGTCCTTGGCTAACCCATTAGAATCACTTCGAATGAGACTTCAGACCGCTTCGCGGTCTGTCGCTGAAAGGGAGAGTGAGCTAGGGGTGTTGTTGGTTAACCACAGTAAACCCGGGTCTGCCCATGATAGCCAACAAATGGTTCCGTTGCTGGTTTTGAACAAACTAAGCACTGATGTTCTGGTGGCTCCCTACTAGAGACAAACTCAACGAGTGGGTTTGGTCTAACCTGAAAGAGTTTGCCGAATGAGAGAACAAGAGTCCTAAACTAAACACAGAGGCCTGGTTACAGAAACATGTCCTTACAGACATCCTTTCGATATTTTTTACGACCTTTGGAAACGAGCTTTACGACTGGTTATCAAAGTTGACCGATACAGGCATATTCAAAAAAAAAAAGATACATTGTCTGGACACCGGAGCTGATTCAGACCGTGGAAAACCTTGATAATCCCCTCACGAGAGCAGTAGACTTCTAGCTTGCGAGTGTGATAGGAGGCTTCGTCACAGAGTTTGCAGTTGACCAGACAAAAAGCTTCAGCGAGGCTGAGCGCTACTTCTTCAAAGTATATCGTGGTAAGTACCTAAGATCTTTAAACTTGTCCATTAAGATGCTATTACATGAAAAAGGAACAATGGATCTAGTTTCAGATGAATAAGTATAAATAGTAATGTCACAAGAGTTTGAAAGTGATTTTGATGACATTGGAAGAACACGAAGTGGAAAGAAGTATAAAGTAGATTTCAATTCTCCAATATTTGAAGACAGTTCAGATAGTACTAGACAGCAGAGTCATAGTACCACATAAGAAACAGAGGGGGGTATCCCTTACCACCCTTACACCCCACAGAAACAGACCGGGACTCAGAACAATCCCCTAGGAACTCCATCCAGTAGCTCACAGGCAGTACCTACCACCGCTACATCACCTCTACCTACATCGCCGAGTGGTAGTAACACAGTGAATCAACATCCACCACGTAGAAATAGAATGGGGGATGATATGAAGCTACCTATATTTAAGGGAACAGGGGCAGAAGACCCAGAGAAACATTAGTTTCTATGTGAAGCCATGTGGACCATTAAAAAAATCAATGACGATAACCTTAAACTTGTATAGTTGGTCACCACACTAAGAGATCGAGAATTAACATGGTACATAAAGTATACCACAGTACCCAGGACACTTGCCCAGGTCAAGACCGCCATGATTAAAGAGTTTAAGAAACTTAAGTTTGAGTCACAGTGTATTACAGAACTCAAAGACATCAAGCAACTACCTACAGAGTCGGTGTGGGACTTTGATCAGAAATTCAAAGCCCTTATAGACCAAGTCAGTTTTGAGTTTGGGTCGGAGCAGCATGAGGAATGGTTTATTGCAGCGCTGTTCCCTCACATTAGACTGCCGTTAATGCAGCAGAAAATTCAGACGCAGGATGACGCGTTGGAGATGGCGATGAAACTAGAGGCTTCACCTCTAGCTGAGAGCAGTACAGGCATGGCAACCTTACAAAACCAGTTGGCTAATCTCACATTATAGTTGCATGAACTTAAGAAAGGGAAAGAGGTTGCGCAAGACATATGGTGCATAAAATGTAAAGCACAAGGCCATAGTAAAGACAATTGTCCAGTCTTTGTAGAATATATAGAAACAGGGGCTCCTAACCCCTTACCACAGACCCACGGACCGTGGTGTGAAATATGCAAAATGCGAGGACATCTACCTCACCAATGCCCTCTACTTCAGAAGTACATGTAGACACCTAAGAACTTATACTACGTCTTCTGCAAGTCTATAGGCCATGATGAACACGATTGCAGAGCCTATGATCTCATGGTTGGAGTAAAGAAAGACTTGTACAGAGTCCAGTCAGAGACATAGGGTCCAGCAGCAGGACCACAACCTGATCTGGCTTATGGTGGCCATGGAGGAGGATTCAGAGGATGAGGCCATGGAGGAGGCTTTACATGAGGAGAAGGTTTTGGCCGTGGTCGTGGACCAGTTACTTGTTACAACTACGAAGTTGTAGGACACTATGCTAGGGACTGTCAGAGCCCCACTACCACTTGTAACTACTGCAAATCTTATGATCATACTATAGAGGAGTTCCCTACCTTGATAGCTAAGATCAGAGAACCTAAGCCAACAGTACACCAGAACATCCAGCTTATTGCTGCTGAGCAGAAAGAGCCAGAACCAAGATTCAATATTGTGACTCGTAGCAGTGTTTCTACCAATGGGACATCGCAGGAGACAGAAAAGAACACAGGGCAGGAGTGGGTGCGTAGAGCTCCTAGTAAAGCAACACCACTCGACCTGCAGAAGAACAAACAGACATTTCAGGAAGCTAAGTATTTCTTTGATGAACCTACGTAATCAGAATCGCAGGTACCGCCATCTAGGGGCGTACCGCAGCAAGCACCTTGTGGCGATAGCCTTGTACATACATCGTAGGCTACCACATCAGAAAGATGTGATGAGGACGAGATGATAGGAAGTGTACATTCCTTCCTGTGGAGTTGTTTAAAACTTGTAAGAAATGAGAAAGCTATCATAGAACTTCAGCGCATCATAGACCAGTGTCAGCCATCTTCTTTGGTGAGCAGTACACCACGTGCTATTCATAATATTACAGGACATACAAGAACAGGAAGAGAGATGTGACTCACAGTGCAGGTTGGAGAGTTTGAAATGGATGAAGTGATCCTAGATCTAGGATTGGACGTGAATGTTATGACTAAGTAGACATGGGAACAGATGGGTAGCCCTAAGTTAATCAGATCGCCTATCCATCTGAGATTAGCTAATCAGCAGCGAGTATCACCTCTAGGTCAGTTACCGCAGGTACCAGTTGACATTGATGGAGTTTGCAGCTTCACGGACTTTGAAGTTATAGAAATCATTGGCGATAGTAGACCGTATCCAACACTACTAGGTATTGATTGGGTGATTGGTAACATGGATGTTATCAACCTAAAGAGAAGACAAATGACCTTTGAGGACACGCAGATCCAGGTCATCGCACCGTTGGACCCCTTTCAGGGTCCTAGATATATCGAACCTATCCAAGCAGAGGAGGAGGCACGTAACATGGAAAGTCTCTATCAGATGACCACAAACCAGAGCAACTACATCAATCCGACTGAAGAAGGGAACATTAGTTGGCGATGCGATAGCTCATGCGCATTGGATTCAGATGTTGGTCTAGAGAACTGGCAGAACATACTTCATGAAGTCTTAGCGCGTAGATGCGTGTACTTGACTAAGTCACTGCGATGGATTGGCGCAGAGATCAATGAGATTCCAGCATTTCATGGTCTAACAGATATCCAGGACTTCCTTGAGCAATTTGAACAATAGATTCCTCACAAGCAGAGGATCACAGCTATGGACCTTGTAGTACGAGCCACACCTGCAAGATGGTGGTATACACATAAAGAAAACATCGCATCATGGGATGATATTAAAAGATTGATGGCGATCAGATTTTCTGTCGGCAGGGAGTATGTCCAGCAGAAATACACAGGAGAGAGTGACCCTAGAGCACATATTCAGACCGAACAGAGCTGGTCGGACATTCCCGAGAATGAATGGGTTCACCGATTCATTCATACTTTGGATACAGTTCCAAGGAACTGGTATACAGAGACTGAACTGCGCAAAGGAACAACTACATGGCCACTAATGATAGACAGCTTCCTACTCACCTTCGCTTTTGAATCCAAGTATCCAAGTGTCGGTCAGGCCCTATAAGTAATAAAGAGTAAGATATTTTAGGATTGTACCATATCAGGGTCAGCTCAACCTCAGTGGGCTATCTAGCTAAAAGAGGCGTTAGAGTGTTATAATTTTGCATCTGAACTAGGGGAGGAGGATGAAGATCCTCGTAACACCAACATTCCGAAGTCAAAAGGGACTCGTGATGTTGGGGGACCACAGTTAGAAATTCCAGCAATTACAAATCCCATCAAGATAAAAAAAATCAATATTGGCACATACACAAAACCTAAGTTTGCCTCTATTGGAGACTATTGGAACGATGAAACAGTCGGACAGATTGCAGACTTGTTACATGACTATCAGGACCTATTTCCCACGAAGTTCATAGAGATGAAGGGAATAGTTGGAGACCTGGGAGTCATGAGGATACCATTGAAGGAGGATGCTAGACCAGTCAAGCAGCGTCCATATAGATTAAATCTGCGCTACAAAGAAAAAGTCAAGAATGAGATCGATAAGATGCTAGCAGCAGGAATCATTGAGTCAGTAGAAGAAATCAAATGGGTTAGCCCCATGGTCGTACAAGAGAAGAAAACCAAAGGAGACATCAGGATCTGTGTCGATCTACACAAGCTCAATGATGCATCAATGTACGAACCATTTCTGACACCGTTCACTGATGAGGTATTAGACAACGTGGGAGGACAGGAGGTCTACTCCTTCACTGATGGCTTCTCAGGCTACCATCAGATCAGAATACATCCAAAAGATCGATCCAAGACCACCTTTGCAATAGAATGGGGCTCCTTCCAGTATACGGTAATGCCCTTTGGTCTTAAGAATGCACCAGCTATATTTTCTAGAGTAGTAGTTGCTGTATTTAAAGAATACATCCATAAATTCCTAGAAGTATATTTTGATGATTGGACTGTATTTGGACTAATTGACAAGCATATAGGAGATTTAAGACTAATGTTAGAGAAATGTAGGCGGTACCAGATTTCTCTAAACTTGAAGAAATGTATATTTTGTGCACCATTTGGTATTTTGTTGGGTCACATTGTTTGCAGACAAGGCTTGATGGTAGATCCTGCAAAGATTGCCATCATTGTAAATCTTCCAGCACCAAACTCAGTCAAGCAACTGAGAACAGTACTTGGTCATACCGGGTATTACAGAAAGTTCATCAAGGGCTACGCAAAGATTACAGCACCAATGGAGAAATTGTTAAAAAAAGATGTAAAATTCCTATGGAATGAGGAATGTCAGCATAGCCTAGACACACTTAAAGAGAATATGGTTACAGCGCCCATCCTAGTATTTCCAGATTGGACTAAGCCATTTCATGTACATGTGGATGCATCTGGCATCGTACTAGGGGTTGTTTTAACGCAACCAAGAGAAGGGGATATTGATCATCCTATCGCATATTCCAGTAGAAAGCTGTCGACGACAGAAAAGAACTACACCACAATGAAAAGAGAAGGCCTAGCTATGGTGTATGCGCTGCAGAAGTTCAGGCACTACCTATTGGGTGCCTCGTTCAAGATGTTTACTGACCATTCCGCATTGAAGTATCTGGTCAATAAGCCATTGTTAGGGGGAAGAATCTACAGATGGTTACTACTCTTTCAGGAGTATGATTTTGAAATCATTGTTAAACCAGGAAGATTGAACGCTGGACCTGATCATCTGCCATGGATAGACTCAGGAGAAGAGCCAAGTAACCTAGAGGACAATTTTCCAGATGCGCAGTTGTTTTCTATCCATATCGCAGATGACTACTATGCTGATATTATTCACTTTCTCACCACAGGATCATCACCTGATGAGTTCACTAAGCAGAAAAAGAAGCAGTTGGTTGTTAAAGCAGCAGACTTCACCCTGATCGCAAGACACCTATACAAGTTAGGACCAGATGAAGTTTTGTGCAGATGTGTGATGCCACATGAAAAAGATGCTATTATTAGAAAGTCACATTCAGGAACCGCAGGAGGTCATTTTGCAGGAAAGCCGACTGCGTAGAAAATACTAGCCGCAGGATTATGGTGGCCTACGTTGCATAAGGATACCAAGGACTTTTGCAGATGCTGTGATATCTGCCAGAGGGTAGGAAAACCCTCGCGACGGGATGAAATTCCGCTGCGACCGCAGGTTACGCTGCGTGCATTTGACAAGTGGACTATAGACTTTGTGGGTCCTATCAACCCACCAGGAAAGCGCACTGGCGCGAGATATATTATCACCGGAACAGAGTACCTCACCAGATGGGCAGAGGCCAAAGCAGTAAGAAATTGTGATGCTGCTACAGCTGCACAAATCCTTTTTGAGAACATCATAAGTAGATTTGGATGCCCAGTAATTTTGATGAGCGGTAAAGGCACACATTTCTTGAACCGCACCATTGATGCATTGACAGAAGAATTCCAAATTCATCACCATAAGAGCACTCCCTACCACCCACAGGCTAACGGTACGATGGAGGCCTTTAACAAGATTTTAGAAAATGCTCTTACTAAGATCTGCAACATCCAAAGGAATGATTGGGACCTCTGAGTTAACGCTGTATTATGGGCGTATAGGACCACATGCAAGAAACTTACAGGACACACACCTTTCAGTTTGGTGTATGGACAGGAGGCTGTTATGCCTATGGAGTATACTCTTCCTAGCTTACAAATCGCTCAGATCACCGGGATGACTAATATAGACACAGTGGAGGAAAGGCTAGCGCAGCTACTTGCCTTAGAGGAAGACATATTCATTGCCGTATTCCATCAGAAAGTGCAGAAGGCACGAGAAAAAGATTGGCATGAAAGACACATTAAGAGTAAGACTTTCCAGATTGGAGACCTAGTACTCCTCTATGACAGTAAACTCATTAAGTTTCCAGGGAAGTTCAAGATGCATTGGCTGGGGCCATATCAGATACAACAAGTTACAGAGGGAGGTGTCATTTAGCTCAGTTAGTTGAATGGGGAGCTTCTTCCCACATTGATTAATGGCAGTAGGCTTAAGCTCTATAGTGATAGCCACCCCACCTCTCAGCCCTAGCTTAGCCAGTTTACGGTGGTACAGATGTCTAGTGTAGTTGAAACGAGGCATCGCACCGGGAAATAGTCTACACCGGTAGGTATCATAAGTATGAGGAATCACATAAGGCCGGTTCATTTTGCGCAAGTCATGAGTGGCTTGGAAAAAAAAAACGCTTGATTGTTTGCGTAGGTGATGCGGTGTTTCAGCACAGCAGTGCGATGTTTCCCTGTGCCACATATCCAGTTTTGCAACCGACAGAGGGCCTGTCACGTCTCCCTCTGACAGGCCGTTAATGAGGAAATGACCGGTATCCCTTACCATAGATTTGGCTGCAGCATAATTAAGTTTCCAGATTTGGAAAATATTCGACGAGACCGGTGCCTGTACACACATGCTTCGAGGGAAACGTGATCAGATTTCACCATTTATTGAGGATTGGATGACGGGTGTGGTCTTGTCCATGCAATTATGACGACCGATGGGTCCAGTCAAGATGACCATTGCGTCCGGGATTGCTGCCTTTGGCATAAAAGTATAAAATGATCATTCGAGAGGGTTACACTTGCAAAAACCCGAGAGCTATAGAGTAAGCTGTTCAGAGTTTCCTGTGCAGAGTTCACCTAGTTACAGAGTGTTGTGATTCCCAGAGTTCGAAGCCATTGCACGCCCAAGACATTCCTCCAAGTGGGTTTTGTCCGAGGAGGAACCTTTAGAAGACATGCTGAGACATTTCGACCCTGGTGGCCATATGTCGGCTATGACGACGCCGCCCAAGGTTGTGAAATTAGGAATATCACAGGTAAGACAATTTCCAAGGCTGAGGAATCAAGCGCAGGATGTAGAAGATGTCATCAAAGCCTCTGCTAATGAGAAGAAGAAAGACGAGTCGATCACTAAAGATAAGAAAGCAGAGCAGAAGAATGAAGAGAAGAAATCTCCCGCGATGAAGAAAGTAAAAATGAGGAAAAGACAGCAACGGGAGAAGGAAGGTGACCTATCTAATCAGCTAAGAGAAGAACAAGAGATTGCTGAGGCAAAGAAGTGAAACTCTGGCGATCAGAGGGAGCATGAATACCTGGAGCGACTTGCTAAGAAGGAAAGAGGAAGAGGACAGCAAACCCAGCAAATGGTAGAATTCCAGCATGCAGACAAAGGCTTGCTCTCAGAACGAAATTCATGGTTTGTATCTCTTTCATATAGGGGGCTCCAGGCCGAGTGGTATGTTTTGAGAAGCCTGGAAGATACATATTTATATCTTCCTTATAGCACGAGCTCTAACCCAGATACAAAATAGTTCTCGTGATACCAGGGATTTGAATCCTTATGATGGTCACAGCGACAGCAGGTCTTGCAGTGGCAGGACTGCGAGCATAACAATAAGGAAAGGTAAGAAAGACCTACGAACTAAGTTAACAGAATACACCAGTATTAGTCAATATTTGCTTGACTCGGTATGAGAGTGTGTCGAAGTGATGCAGAAGGAAGTCGTAGGACTCTGCGACAGGTTGCAACGGACTTCGCAGGAATCCAAGGAGAAGCTACAGCAGGAGAATCCCGCTGGTAGTGGCTTGAGGACGAGCCACAAGTAAGTGTTAGGGGACTGTTGGAGCAGGTTCCCGCAGCTACAGAAGAAGCTTCCAGTTTAGCAGATAGATAGTTTTGGCGGATAAACAAGATAGAGCTACGACGTCGTAGCAGGTTTCCAGCTGCAGAGCAGAGCCAAAAACCATGACTTTTAAGATAGAGAAGTCAAGGAAGACGACGGTACTTGAGCGGCCGAGATGAGAGAGCTCATCCACTGCATTGAAGGCAGTGGCGGAAGACAGGAGGGCTCAGCTACCTTCATAAAGGAAAAGGAGCAACGAGGCTGAGGCATTGAAGACAAAGGACAGTCAAAGAAGCAGCACCGGTACCCATGGTCAGCGCTGGGAAGCATGGAAGACTGCAGAGAGCTGTGGTGTGATAGATAGCAGCTAACTCAAAGTACAGATACGCCGACTGTCACTAGTTAGGGTTTGGGTTACTGTTGGGACAGGCCCACAGTGTTGTAATGGTGAGACCTTCGGGCCGCCTATAAAGGGATGTATTTTGTATTGTAAAAGGTTGGCAGGTTGGCATTTTGAGCATTTTTAAGCCATCCAGCTAGCTAGTTAGTCATTGATTCTGTTAGCTCACAGCTACCTTGTATTGTAATAGAGTGAGCTCTGGTTCTATTATTAGCTGTAGTATCTTACTATAACCAGTAGCTGGCTCATAGAGCATGCATGTAACGATCCGTAGGGATTGACAGAGAGGGAAGAGTATATTGTAAGAGAGGAAATATAGAGATAGAAGAGAGATCTAAGAGAGAAGATCTCATGCTGCATATGCGGTGCAGCAGAACTGTGTTTATCTTCCCCTGAGCTATAATAGAAACACAGTTCTGTGGACGTAACTTCCATCCTGAAGGTGAACCATGTTAAAATCGAGTGTTATGTGATTGAGTTATATGGTGTGTTTAATTGTTGCATCTAACAGTTAGTATATGAGACTTTTCCTACAGTTTAATGTATGAATGCATTATTCAGTTCGCAGTAATATAGAAGGATATATATAAGTTGAATTATTTGGCATGTTGTATGTGGGTTCATTTATTCTTTTCTTGAAACAGTCACTAGTCGCAGTGTTGCACAGCCTATCATGTTGAGTCCTGCAAGTCGACACAAACAACGCTAAGTGCGCTGAGCCGCGGGAGTAGGATATCGCAGGGAGGTGATACCGCATCGACAGAGGAGCTGCAGTGCGCAATACCGTAGGTTAAGGACTTAGCGTTGGGAAGAAGTTACGTGTTTCCTGGTGCACAGAGATGCGATAAGGCTGGAGTCATCGCGAGTCGGTGGAAGTTGCGCGACGTGGAAAGGGAACCACGTGACGGGAAGAGAGATCTCGTGGCTAGAAGAGTTGCGAGGCGAGGAGGTCGCGCAATGTGAGCGGGGAAGTCACGCCGTGCGCAGAGAGAAATACCTCGCGGCTAGCAGGGCTGCGAGTCGCAAGTAGGATGCCACAGAACCTGGTCCAAGACGCTTAAGTCCTTGGCCAACCCATTAGAATCACTTCGGGTAAGACTTCAGACTGCTTCGCGGTCTGTCGCCGAAAGGGCCAGTGAGCTAGGGGTGTTGTTGGTTAACCACAGTAAACCTGGGTCTGCCCATGATAGCCAACACTAATTGTAGGAGCCACGAGATCCTGGAGGTGCTGGTAAGGTTGGTTGTGGTTGACCCTTCCTTACACCAAAAACTATCAACTAAATAAACAATTTACAGACCAATGATAGCACAGGATCCTGTACCTGGGATAAAATCCCTTAGTGTCCAAATCCACAATAAATATGTACAACATTCACTGCTCAAAGCACTAAAAGTAAATTAAATAAAAATACACAGTCATCCCATTAAATAAAACAAGGTATCACGATTTAAACCAACTATCGAATTCCACAAAAATCACATTGCCATCCATCCTGTAAAAAGGATAGGCTAATCTTATAATGTTGGCGTATGAGAATTCACTCGACATCAATATAACAAATATGCATTAACCAAACCTTTTATAGGTTAAAAATAACACATAATCGTGAACGAGAAATCAAATCCCTGGGAGTTTAAGAACACATATACCAACATCCCAGAACCACGATGTTATTCCATAAAACATGCATACCATCGACTAGAATCCCATTTAAAATAACTATAAAATATTAAACCATTATTTACACACAACCAAGGTATAACAACACCCTTCCACTCACTATCAAAACCTCTTAAGAGTTGGCTGGAATACGTTCACGCCATACCTAAATTAACCATCGAAATCCCATAAACATTGACTGGGATCAAGGAAACCATTTAAAATAAATAACAAACATAACAATAAGATCAACCTTCGAATTGGAATAAACTAAGCGTTGGCTCGAAGTGAACACTTACGTTTTTAAAAGATTTGAACAACAGTATATCAAACATTCCACACACACACAAGCTAGGATTACTACGATAATAAAACCACCGTCGAAACCATAGGTTCACACTGCCAGCAATGGCATCATAAGTATTTTTAAACCACATCAAAAGTATAAATACTGAACTGATCTAGGTATTTCCCCTCTGGTATGATACAGAAATGAAATAAAGATTTCGATACAGTGAATAATAAACAACAGCCAAGAATTTACCAAGGAGATAAATAAAAAATCAAGTAGGTCTTTGCCCCTTTGTTTCTATACAAAAGAAAAACACCCAACTAAAAACAACTAATATAAATTAACAGTCATACTTCTACAAAGGTAAAAACCCATTAACATTAAAATATCATAAAATACAAATCCTGGGCGTAGACTTAGAATAATCCACATCCAAGTAATAATTACCAAGAGCATTACCATAGTGCCATTGCTAGAAATGACACTGATATATGAGAAATCCTTCACATTAACATAAATACAATTCTCTCGGCAATGATATGCCCAAACTAAACTTAAATAATAAAACCAATTACAGAGACCGTGATTTCATCCTTAAATCAAACACATAGTGTTTTAAACAGAGTAACGACTTACAATTTCTTCCTACCAGCTAAAATATTTTATAGAGTATTCACTCTCGCCATTAAAACTTGCACAAAATTTAAAACTTACTACAATTTTATAAATTAAACCAACGAAGAGCATAGGAACATAAAAAAACATTTCACCATGAAAATCTAAACAGAAGGTTTTATATAAACAAAATAAATTCACCCACAGTTGTTACTACATTGCAAAATTCCTGAACGATCCATCCATAAAAACCCCAAACCCACATTTATACGAAGCTTCAACTCATCTCCCAAAACACTGGCATTTCCAAATGGAAGTATTTAAAATTAAAAATTGCAGATAGAGAATCCCCATAACTTCTCCCACCATATAATGACCAAACAGATGGCTAAAGGCCCTTGCGTATGGGCTTACCAGTTGGTATCTTGATGGCCCTTTAATTTCCCACAGTCACAAAGCTGCTCCAAGGTCAAACTTGCCACAAAAAAAGCAGATGCACATTAGAAGTATGTTGCAACCAAATGACTAAAAAAAATAGCTTAATATTCTAAAACTACAGGGTTGAATGCATAAATGTTTTGCATGTATGAATAGATCAGTAAATGTCGTGACCATATCTCTGTCATCGAAAACCCAACCAGGAGTTCGCTCCCCTCTACAAACTTTACCATGCAAAATAAATGGCTTTGAAACCCTAGTTTGGGTATTAATTCTAAGCCAGTGTGGAGGAGCCACACAGTTGTCACATGGCCTCATTTTTTGTCACAACTAACATCCACTTTAGAGTAGATTTTTTCTCGTCTCCTATAGTTTAGGTTTGTTTCTTTTGGTTAATTTTTTATACCAAACAAATCAACGCCTTAGTGTCTAGGGTTTAGAAATCTTCTAGGTGTTAAGTCTTGTTCTCTTTTTCTTTTATGCAGATACAACATAGGATTAGCAACATAAGACCTTCAATAAACAAAGATACATCATGCATTAGTTAATGAGAACTAAGTAATCCCATACAATAGGATTTCATTACCTTTCTGAATGAGTCATAGGTAAAATCCAACCAATCCTCCCCTTTAGATACAGAGGTAAGTTATCCTTGTGATTTAGTAAATAAAGACTAAGTAGTGTAATACGTATCCAAACATCAATAATCAATATGAGAACATCATTAAATAAAATACATCAATATACAAGTTCATCACATGTGTAATGTCCCCAAAAATTGAATTTTTTTTTATTAGGCTAGTAAATACTACCTAAATGGAACATTATTAACCTTGAGGTCTATAACATACACTAGTTGTACCACTGTTTGGTTGTAAGTTGTTCTTACATTCTATAATCTTTCTTTCAGTTATACTTATTGTTGTGTTTTAAGTAAGATGTCGTAATGCTGATTACTACGTTCTTCTTATGGTTATACATTGTCGTGTTTGTGTCGTTACTTGATTTCATGCTTCACTTATTTCTTCATAGTCTTACTTCTTATTTATATGGTTCTAACTTAACTTTGTTTTTGGAACTAAAGTGGGTGGAGTAGTGGGACTAGTTCTCCCATGTGACATAGCTAAGAGGCAAAGTGTTCACTTGTCTAGTAGGATTACTTAGTTTTGTTTGAACTAAGGCACCTCTCTCATTTCGTATGTAGATTATACTTAGCGACGAAGACTTGTTAAAGTGTGCTTAACGCTTTGATGATTATCACACCTACTGGTTGTCAATACAGCCTTTTACCGACTAAGCTTGTTATATAGGTAATTTTGATTTTCATTAATTATCTAACCTAGATGAATTATCTATATGATACCTATCATTCATTATATTTGTATTTCATGTTTATGATATTATAAGCATTAACATATCTCTTGTTTTTATTGGCAGGTTATAACTTGGCTAGATATCAAACTTGGATTTTATTTATAGCAATGATACCATGGCATATTTTATATGCCATGGTTTAAGGCTTATGCCTAAGGTCTAACGATACATATCACATGTTATACTTTGTTCATTGTGAAAATACATTGGGTTAGCGTATATAATATATGGACTAAGCATTACACTATTCAATATATTGAGCATTGGGGTGGCAAGATATAACATTTGGTTTTAGCACTTATGCGATGGGTTTTAAGATCCTACATGAAATGGAAACCATCATTAATGTATCAAAAGAAAACCATGGAAATGTGGGTTTTGGGTGGATAATGGACACCAGGCTGGCACCATTAATAGTTCTTGGGGTTTGGGGAAGCCCAAGCTTAGGGCTTGGCTCCACGAATGACTTGTTCATTTCACTTGGTCTGTGGATGGTTTTGGTCTCTGCTCAACACTGCGAATGTAGATGATGCCCTGGTTATGAAGGTAGGATTTGTGGGTTTCATGACTGTGGTTTATGTTTGTTTCTTGGCTCCTTCTTTGTCATACTTCTCATACTCATCATTTTGGTGGAACTTGCAAGTGATAGGGTAAGTAAGGAGTGGGATGTCTCGCAACTCACATCCAGCTCAAGGATGATGCCATCGTGGACACGGTAAGCCTGTTACACAAAAATAATCTTGTCAAAAATAATCTTGGACACTGGTTTATTACATTGTTGTTTGGGTTTTAATATTGGATTTCAATTCGCCTTTGGGTATTTGTATACAAGGTTTGGGTTTTTAAATTGATGTGGTTGTAGCAGCGAAAGGAAAACCTTGGGCTGTTAATAAACTCTGCATTTTGTTTATGTAAATTCATATTTTTGATTTGGGGGTTTTAAGCCTGGGTAGCACCATTTCTTGCAATGGTGCCATGGCCCTTGGCAATACTGTGTAAAATTCGATTTCAGAATTTAATGGTGACTATGTAAATAATATATCTCATGCGTTTTTTGCAATGGTTAATAGACTGGACTGTGTGTAATATTTTATGTTGCGATAGATGTTTAATAAGCTTGTGTTATATGAGGCATTTTCCCGCGTGGATGCTCTGTGTATATTTGCTTGTATTTATTCCTTAGCTATAAAACTTGACAGTGTATGGGTTGATGGCCATGCCGTGCGTGGCATGGGCCCTTCCCATGGTTGTTGTGATGGCTTGGTTGGTTGCAATTCTTAATCTTTCATTTTATTAATAAGTATGTGGAATGTGGAAGAGCCATGGGTGAAACCCACGATGGCTATCATCGCTAGGGGTTGAATTTTAATGGACTATGTATTTGGTTATTTGTGGCTGAGGCCGTGATTACAGTATGGGTGCAAAAGCTAGGTTCTTGCGACCTTGCTGTAGAAAATGTATTTGATTATTATTCCTGCATACCCTCTGCATATAGCATGGCCATGATTATTGTAAACAATGACTCCACGGGATTCGAATCCTGGTAGTGGTTGATGTAAGGAGTATGTAATTAAAGGGAGGGTTACTTTTGGGGCTTAGATGCCCACAGGATTCGATTCCTTCCCTCCCTTGTATATTTAATTGGACTGTGTGCATATTACAATATGGTTTATAAAATGATTATTGTGTATGAGTTTATATTGGGTGTTTTAATGTGTCTTACAACTTGGGTTTTGATACCCATAGGGGTCGATACTATGACCTATGATAGCTTAAGGGTTTTAGTTTAATAAATGGCAAGTTATTTGGTTACTTTTTATTATTAATTGTTGTAGGTTTTAATAAGAAGGCATCGTGGTAATGTAGTGAATAGCAAAGATAGTCTACATGAGTCATTCCTGTGACCTTAATGTAATCATTGAGTTCTTCATTTATTGATTATGATATTATTGTGGTTAATTGTTATACTATGGCTGTGAGCGATAGTAAATGGGACTATTCAATTTTTATGGAATATGTTTTGATTAAGTGGAATTATATATTAGGACTGTGGATTTTAAATGGTGAAAAGAGTTTTGATCTTGGACCAAAGGATGGCCACAATTCTTACTCTTTTCATTGTTTATGATGGTGTTATTTTTAATGAAATGGTTTAGTAATTAGCTTGTATTTAAATATGCAGACCTTAAAATGTATTTATTGGTCTATTTATCTTTCATATAATGTGGATCTACTTGTAACCTGTACTTAGTTGATTTGATTTATAAATCCATTCTAGAACTTTTAATATATACATGTAATTAGTATTCTGATTTGTTGACTATTGATTTTAATTAGATAGATTCTAATCTAGGTTTTAGATGACACATTAGGTCTAAACTAGTATTTAATTTAACATGGTTGTGCTGACAAATTAAATATGTCAGTATAGTAAAAAGGCCAAAAAGCAGATAGGTCCTAGTTCTGAAATAAAAACCTAGTTTATACTTAACCCAGTTTTAACAGTATAAATAATACAGGAATTAAAACTAGGTTGCAGAACCCTTGATAAACATTTATAAGTAAATTAAAACTTGCAGAAGTAAACTGATGAATAAACCCTGGATAAATCTGGTATAGAAAATAACTTACAACCTAGGGTTAATATTAAAATAATGCAAACCATAGCATATTTTAACGAGAGAAACAAACACATAGGGTTTGGAAATGCAATGTAATCATTTACCTAGCATAGGAAACATTTAATATAGAAAAATGGAATAGGTAGTCTAGGGCTTCATATCTGTAACTTGAAGCTCTTTTAATGGTTGAACCTGCACACTCAAATAACTGACATTAATGATTCAAAGGAAGATCTAACCTCTATTTTTTTATGACCAAATCACTTGGGAACTACCATGTTCCACCCAAACATGACGTTGAACCATTCCTGGTTTCAATTTGGATCCCCCCGAGCTCAACTGCAACATGCAAGTAGCTTAGAGCTCCTAAGGTAGGGTTTCCTATCTAGTATATCAGGTCTTGATTAGATCTCATTTTTCCTTCTAGGAAAAATGTTCTCCAAGAATTTACTTGAGAGAAAAATAGGCAGAAAATGAAGTTATAATTCCCTTCCATAGGCTTCCTCCAACTCATCCTTGTTTTTTAGTAACCCCCATGACACGTGTCCTTCTTCTCATCCCTTCATCTTCCTTCAAATTAAAAAATATTCTACCAAACCCCAATTAAGCCTTATTGGAGGATATTTTTATCCCTGAGATGTAATATTTTCATAGGTCTACAATTAGGTCTTATTTGTCATAGAATCTTCCATCATTGTTTCCATAAAGTGCAAGGAATCTCTCTCCAAGTGGCACCTAGTTTCTTACTTCTCTTCGTATTTTAAGGGGATTTATTCCTATTCACCTATTAGAATCCTTGGGCTCATGACATGTTACTTGACACCTCTTCACCTTCCAAGAACATTCCATTAGTCATAATTTTGAATTTGGGGTTAAGTCATGACATGTGTAAGGAAGAATCTAGCCACCCAAGGTCTCCGTGAACCTCCAAATGTCTTCATGAAGCAATGTCACTTTATTTTCTCCATATTTATTATTTGTATAACCCAATTTAATTTGTAAATGATAAAATAATTTTCTCGTGGGTCTCGTATCTCCATTATTTCAATATTTAATGCCTCCTCCCCAACCTAGGGAACTAGTAGGTGGGTGAAACAGTTCTATCTAGTAGTCTCATTGGGATGGGAACATGACAGTCCTCCCCACACAATAATTCTTGTCCTCAAGCAACTCAAAGTTTATATTCTGCAAAAAAAAATTGATCTTCCCAAGTGGATTCCTCACTAGGAAAATCCTTCCATTGTACCAAGTATTATTTTATTGTTATGCTCCTTAAACTTCTTTCCCTTGTTTTCAATATTTTGTCTAGAATGATAACAAGTTTTCCTTCATCATACAAAGGAGGAAATGTATATGAAACTGAAATATGTTTACCTGTAACCTTATTTAGACATGAAACATGAAATACATTATGAATTTTACTTCCTATGGGAAGCTCCAGTACATAGGCCACTTCTCCAACTTTTTGAATCACTTTGTAGGGACCATAAAACCTTGGTTTGATATTTTCTAAATATTTAACCTTTATAGTGGTTTTTTTGTAGGGATGCAACTTCAAATATACCAATTCATTCAATTGGAAGTGCCTCTCCACTTTATGTTGGTTTGCATATTTTTTTTGTTGATTTTAAGAAACCTGCAAGTTATCTTTCAAAACCTTCAAAATTACTTGACTTTGTTCAATCCAATAATTATCCCATGGAGCTCTACTATCACCGAAAATGTGGTCAATAAAATTTGATGCATCATAACCATAAATTTCTTTTAAATGAGACCTGCCAATGGACATATGAAAAGTAGTATTGTAGCAAAACTCACCCACATGCAACCATTTCACCCATGCTTTTTTATTCCCACTAACATAGTTACTCAAGTATCCTTCCAACCATTGATTCACCCTTTCTGTTTGTCCATCAATTTGTGGATGATATCTTGTTCTAGGTGTCAAATGTTTCCCTACCATTTTGAAGAGTTCTTGCCAAAATTCACTAAAAACTTTGCTATCTCTATCACTAACAATGCTCTTGGGAATACCATGCAATCTAAAAACTTCTTTAAAGAATAGTCAAGAAAATTATGTAGAAACAAAAGTGGTAGTAACAGGAAATAAATGAGAAAAATTATTGAGTCTATATGTAATGACCCTTTTTTAAATTTTTACCAAAATGCCCAATTTCCAATTTTTTCACAATTTCGGCTCTTGACTAGTTTTAGTGTCTTGGTCTCCAAATCAGCCCAATTCCTACAAAATATTTAGAGAAGGTGTATGAATGATATAATAACTTAATTATTATTTTAATGGATGTATTATGGAACTCCAATAACTTCTTCAAGTCTGTACTAAATTATGAACAAGATAGATGATTTTACTGGCAATTTTGGGCTCAAATCCCCCCCGGGGTAAGTGGTATAAATGGCTTCTCAAAGGTGTAAAACCCACTCTAATTGTTAAATTTAATCAGGGGATGTGTATAATACATTATCATAGACTCATATTCATAAAAAAATTGACCTCCCATGTCTTTTATTACTTATTTCAATCAAATATAAAAACAAACTAGTTTTGGACCCTTGGGTAAATCATGGTGTAGTTTGCTCCAATTGCTATGAAATTCGACCCAATGGACACACATTATCAGTTACTGAACATAAAACCCATAATATATTTTATTATAGTCCATTCCTTGATAAATAATCAATATTCTATACATCCATTCGAATCCATAAAGATTAAAAGAGTTTACAACAAGGTAGTGGGGAAATGGCACTGTTTCTTCATTATTGAGCAATAATACATGATATTTATTGGATTTTCAAACTGATATAGTTATGAACTTAAATAGAAGATAAATTACATCACAATACAAAATACTGGACCAATAGAAGCTGTGTAAAATAGATGAATAGCTCAACAAGTGCACCTCACTCCATGGAGCTGAAATATGGTGAGAAAAATTGAGATGAGAGGAAGAACAAGATGAACTTTGATGTTCCCATGATCTGTCGTATCTTTCACCTGTAACTAATACTCCATTGAATCTCCTTGAAATACCCGAGTTTCCTCTCCCAACACCAACTAGGACGGGAATATTTCACTCTCGAAATTGGCTAAGGCATGAACTAGTTATCTACTAGCTCTCTCTCTCTTCACAACAAGAAATTTCACAAATGACAAAAAGGAAATTCTCTTGGTTTGTTCATGTATTTTATAAAATTCCTTATCCTTCTAAGGTTCCTAATCCATCCACAAACTCAATCCAAGTCGAATTAGTGTGTGTACTCATGAATTGACATGTGTCCCCTCTTTCCTAGCCTTCCACCTTCCCCAAATTTGAGTAGGAGCCCATTGAGCTTCCCAAACTCACATGAGAGCTCTATTGGATGGTATATTTATACTTGACATGTAATATATTTCAGATTTAATCCTTCATATCTGAATTGTGTCATAATTTCCATAGAATCTCCATCATTGGTGTCAGAGATGTCATTAATGTAAGGGGAATCTAGCCAAGTATCCATGAAACTCCCATTTGGCTCTTCCTCTCCACATGTAAGTTACAATTCATCAAAAATTATACCTATGAATAATATGGACAAGTATATTAACTTTATAATCCATCCAAAAACATTAGGCTTCCCATAGATTCGATATTGCAAGAGGAGGATGTCATTTAACATTGGAATTCTAGCTTGATTGGGCCACATAGTCTCCATGTGTCTCCATTATCCATAGCCATTTAATTTTTCACTTGAATTCATATAATTAAATCCATTAAATAAATATTTATTCCTTCTAATGTCTAAACACCATTTATTATCTCCTTTATTAACTTTCCAATGTTTCCACTCAACCTATGGAACTAGTAGGATTGATGGAATTTTCTTGCTATGCAATTATTTAAAATGGGGAAATTATAGTCCTCCCCACCCAATATTTCTTGTATTAAATAAATTTCAGATTTGGATGCTGAAAAATATTCTCCTCTTCCCATGTGGAATCTTCACTTGGTAGATCCTTCATTGCACCAAGTATTCTTTGATTGTTCTGCTCCTCAATCTTCTCTCCCTTGTCTTCAAAACCTTTTCTGAAATAAGTGTGAGTTGTCCTTCATCATCCAAAGGAGGGAGTGTATCTGAAATGAAAAATTTCTGACAAATAGTTTTCTTGAGACAAGAAACATGAAATATATTATGAATTTTACTCCCTTTCGGAAGTTCCAACTCATATGCTACTTCTCCAATCTTCCAGATTACCTTGTAGGGCCCATAGTATCTTTGATTTATATTTTCTGCTCCATTCCTTTTGAGAGATGTTTGTTTGTATGGATGCAACCTCAAATACACTAAATCGTCAACCTGAAAGGTCTTTTCCTCTCTATGTTTATCTGCATATTGTTTTTGCTAATTTTGGGAAACTTGCAAATTGTCTTTTAAAAGCTTTAAAACTTCTTGGCTTTATTCCACCCAATATTTAGCTTTTGGAGCTCTAATATCACCAAATATAATATCAAGAAATGTAAGTGCATCATAACCATATAATTCTCTGAAATTACACATCCCTATTGACATGTGAAAAGTGGGGTTGTAGCAAAATTCACCCAAGTGTAGCCATTTTGTCCAAGCTTTTTGTTGTTCTCCCACATAGTTTCGGAGGTACCATTCCAACCATTGATTCACCCTCTCTATTTTTCCATCAGTTTGAGTATGGTAGCTTGTACTTGGAGTCAACTGAGTCCCCACCAATATGAAAATTTCTTGCCAAAAAGCACTCATGAATCTACCATCTCTATCACTCACAATGCTCTTGGGGTGCCCATGGAATCTGAAGCTTTCTTTGAAAAAAAGGTCAGCCACTTATGCAACACTAAAATATGATGTCACAGAAAATAAATGAGAAAACTTAGTCAATCTATCCACTACCACATATATGCAATCCTTGCCCAAATATTTGGGCGAATCAATGATGAAATCCATCGATATACTGTCCCATTTTTGCTTTGGAATGGGGAATGCTTGTAATAAACCAGTTGGGTATGTGAGTTCTGATTTTATTTTCTAAAATACCTTAAATTCAGTCACATAATTCTGAACATATTCCTTCATCCCCTTCCAATAGAACCTTTTCCTTAGTTTCCTATTGGTTTTGAAGATCCCCGGATGGCTTGCTAGTGGAGAATCATGTGCTTCTTGCAAAACTTTGTACTTAAGCTCTGAATCTCGAACCAAATAATTTATTCCCTTATAGTATATTAGACCATTCAAAATTATGTATCTATAATCTCCCATGAGCCCATATAATACATCACAAGCAAACTTATCTTTGGCATATTCAACTACTAGCATGCCTTTCCAATCGTTAGCAATGTCCATGAGAGAAAAAGAAGGTCTTCGAGATAATGCATATGCTACAATGTTATTCTTTCATTTCACATATTCAATATAAAAATCACAAGCTTGGATATTTCTTACCCACTTTTGTTTCCTTTCATTTATATCCTTTTGGGTAAGGAAGTGTCTTAGACTATTGTGGCCAGTTTTCATCACAAACTTGTTTCCTACCAAGTATTGCCGGAATTTGGCCAAGGCATGCATGATGGCTAACATCTCTTTGTAATATATGGAGTAAAGGTTTTCATGAGGCTGAAACTTTCTGCTCTCAAAGGATACAGGGTGTTGGAATTGCTTTAGGATATCCCCTACTCCTCCACCTGAGGCATCACATTCAAAAACAAAAGGCTGAGAAAAATCAGGTAATGTAAGTATGGGACAACTACTCATTACCTCTTTCATTTTTTGGAAGGCCTTTTCAGCCTCTTCATTCCACTTGAAAGCATCCTTATTAGTCAAATCAATGAGTGGAGAATTCAACTTGGCGAATCATTTCACAAACTTCTTGTAGTATGTACAAATTCCAATGAAGCCTCTTACTTTTGTGATTTTTTTTGGTGATGGCCATTCTAAGAGCCCTGATATTTTCCATGTGCCCTTTCACTCTATATTTCCCAATAATGTCCCTGAGATATAATATTTCTTTCATCCGAAATTCACATTTAGACATCTCAGCATACAAAGACTGTTCTTGTAAATTTTTCAACACAATCTCTAGGTGTTTCTTGTATTGCACTCCAATAATTAAGAGTGATCTCCAACCCATACCATTAGGAAAGAGGATTTTGGGATCCCATTTTCTTGTATGCATTCTTCCAAATATCATGAGTACATAATATATATCATCAAAGTACATAACAACATATTAAAAAAGTACATCAAGGAGGTGCCTCATCAAAAATTCATGAAAGTGCTTATACCTCCAAGTAAGTAGACCGCCATTTTCCAAGTGCATACAAGCTTGACCAATAAAATATGCTTCAATGACATAGGTGAGGATACCATGTCCTATAATTCTGCTCCAAAATGATGTGATATGCATCAAAATATTTAGACATGTATTCTTTCATCCAAGAAGGGAATGAATAATCTCCACTAAAATCTGAACCAAATAATGAGCAAGAGAAACAAGGAGACCTCAAATGACTCAAAGAAGTATTACCCATACATCCATGAATGATAGGATCATAAATATATAACAAAGTATGTGGTTGGAAAAAAAATATTATCCAATCCTAAATCTATTCACCCCATTGTTGGATGAAGTTCCTCCAACATCAAATGAACCAAGTGTTGAGGAAGAGAAACCATGAGTCTTCAAGTGACTCAAATGCATATCATAGGTGCATCCATGTAAATGTGTACATCATAAAGTAACAAAGGATGATTCTGAAAATTTGAATAATAATGTGCTCCAACCATTTCATCGTAAAAATTAAATCTAGGAGTTCCATACTCCTCGTGTGGCACCATAAAAAACAACCCTTTTCACCCATACTTCATTGAGACTAATTCTGCAAAACATGGAATTGTAGGATGTAGGAGAATGAACTAACTCACCCAAATGATCAAAAGGTGCAGAATTTTCATCATGGGAAGTATCCATATGGGTAGTATCATGAAGCTCCTTCAAAAGTGTGAAACCTTTGTCATATATTGGTTCCAATGTAGAGTAATCATGCTCTTCTTTAAAAATTGCATAACCTTCATCAAGAGACAATTCAAGTTCATCTTCCACCATAACAAGAGTTTGGATCTCTTCAAGTTCATCTTCAGTATTTTCAATAGAAACTTCTTCATACTCATGTGATGAATATTCATATTTTTAGAGTCACTTGGGATTTATTTTCGATCCTCTTCATGTACTACTTCTTCTACTTCACCTATTTCAGAACTAGGCGGTTCATGGGTCTCCTCCTTTTGCTCCTTCAAGCAAGATGATGTATTTTCCCCCTTGGTTTTATTAAAATAAATATATTTTTCCCAACTTTGGACAGCCAAAAATTTGAATCCTTTCATAATATTCTTATTCATTTCTTCAAAAATAGGTTCCATAATTTTTATAAGTGCCTCACCATCATATGAGGTTCCCTTTTCATCCCTAGTCATAGTTTCCTCTTCAACAAAAGCACTTTTGGTTTTCAATATATAATGGTGGTCCCTGAATTATTGTCCTCACAAATATCAGACCACATCAGGTTCCAATATCATGCTCTGATACCACTTGTAATGACCCTTTTTTAAACTTTTACCAAAATGCCCAATTTTCCAATTTTTTCACAATTTTGGCTATTGACTAGTTTTAGTTTCTTGGTCTCCAAATCATCCCAATTGCTTCCAAATATTCATAGAATGTGTATTAATGATATAATAAATTAATTATTATTTTCATGGATGTATTATTCCCCTCCAATCACTTCTATGAGTCTATACTAAATTCTGAATAAGATAGATAATTTTACTAGCAATTTTGAGATCAAATCCCCTTGGGGTAAGTGGTATAAATGGATTCCCAAAGGTACAGAATCCAAATTAAATTATAAAATTTAAGAATGGGATGTGTAGAATAAATTATCATAGACTCATATGCATAACCAATCGACCTCCCATAAATTTTATCACTTATTTCAATCAGATATAAAAAAACTAGTTTTGGACCCTTGGGGAAATGAGGTGTAGTTTGCTCCAATTGCTATGAAATTAGACCCAATGTCCACAAATTATCATTTAATAAAAAATAAACCCATAATATATTTTAATGCAATTCCCTTCATTCATAAATCATCAATATTTTGTACATCCATTCGAATCCATAGAGATTACAAGAGTTTACAACAAGGTAGTGGGGAAATGGCTCTGTTTCTTCATTATTGAGCAATGATACATGAAATTTCTTGGAATTTAAATCTAATATATTTCTGAATGTAAATAAAAGATCATTTACATCAGAATAAAAAATACCAGAGCAAGAGAATCCCCCTCAAATAGATGAATAGCTCACCAAGTGCACCTCACTCAATGGAGCTGAAATATGGCAAGAAAACTTGAGATGAGAGGAAGAACAAGCTTAATTTTTATGTGTCCAAGAGCTGATATATCTTGCACCTGTAACTAAGACTCCATTTAATCTTCTTGAAATACCTAAGTGGCCTCTCCCAACATCAACTAGGATGGGAATCTTTCACCCTCGAAATTGGCTAAGGCATGAACTAGTCATCCACTAGCTCTCTCTCTTCACAACAAGAAATTTCACAAATGATCAAAAGGAAATTATCTTGGTTTCTTCCTGTATTTTATAAACTTCCTTATCCTTTTAAGCTTCCCAATCCATTCACAAACTCAATCCAATTCGAATTAGGGTGTGTGCTCATGAATTGACATGTGTCCCCTCTTTTGTAGCCTTCCACCTTCCCCAAATTTGAGTAGGATCCCATTGAGCTTCCGAAACACACATGAGAGCTCTATTGGATGGTATATTTCGACCTGACATGTCATATATGTCATATTTCAGCCTTCATATATAACTTGTGTCATAACTGTCATAGAATCTCCATCATTGGTGTCATAGATGTCATAAATGTAAGGGTAATCTAGCCAAGTGTCCATGAAACTCCCATTTGGATCTTCCTATCCCCATGTAAGTTACAATTCATCCCAAATTATACCTATGAATTATATGGAAAATTATATTAACCTTATAATCCATCCAAAAACATTAGGCTTCCCATAGATTCGAGATTGTAAGAGGAGGATGTCATTTAACATAGGAATTCTAGCTTGAGTGGGCCCCATAGTCTCCATGTGTCTCCATTATCCATAGCCATTTAATTTTTTATTTGCATTCATTTAGTTAACTCCATTAAATAAATATTTATTCCTTCTAATGTCTAAACACCATTTAGTATCTCCCTTATTAACTTCCCAATGTTTCCACCCAACCTAGGGAACTAGTAGGATTGATGGAATTTTCCTACTATGAAATTATTTAAAATGGGTACATTACACTATACATCACTACAAATATTCAATTCTTACCAAGTACCTTTGTAAAAATGGTGATGAATTCCATGGAAAGGATCTCCCATTTTCGTTCTGGAATAGGAAAGGGGTGTAAGAGGCTAGATGAATGAGTGTGATCCACTTTATGTTTCTAACATGTGGGTAATACATTAACATATTTCATAATATTAACATTTAACCCTTTACATAAGAACATTTCCCTCAACATTCTATATGTTTTGAAGAAACCAGGGTGTCCTGCTAGAGGAGAATCATGAGAATTATTTAAAACTTTCTCTTTCAAACTCAAAATATGGACCAAATATATTCTATATTTGTGGTATATGATTCATTCCAATAGCGTATACCTATCATCATGGTTATTCCCATAAAACATTTCACAAGAAAATGTTTCATTGGAATATTCTACTTCTAATATGGATTTCCAATTTTCTGCTACATCCATTAGAGAATTTGATGGTATTCTAGATAAGGAATCAACTAACACATTATTATTTCCATTAACATATTTAATATCAAAGTCAAAATCTTGAATATTAATCACCAACTTTTGTTTCCTTTCATTTAGATCCTTTTGAGTGAGGAAGTATGTTAGGCTTCTATGGTTAGTTTTGACTGCAAATTGTTTTCCCACAAAGTATTTCCTAAACTTGATCAAATCATGCATGATGTATAACATTTCTTTATCATATATAGAGTAAATATTGTCATGTGTTTGTAAATTCCTAATTTCAAAATCTATCGGGAAGTGTCCTTTCTTTACGAATGCTCCAATGCCTTCTCCTAATGCATCACATTCCAAGACAAATGGTTTAGAAAAATCAGGCAAGGCAAGAATATGACAACTAATTATTACCACTTTCATTCTTTGGAAATATTTTCAGCCCCTTCATGCCATTTGAAAACATATTTCTTTTTCAAATCAGTGAGAGGTGAAGTGAGTTAGGAGAACCCATTCACAAACTTCCTATAGTAGGTATAAATTCAGATGAATCCTCTCAATTCCATGAGTTTTTTGGGACAAGACCATTCTATAATGGATTTTATTTTTTCCATATCCACCTTCACACCATATTGGCCAATGATGTGTCCAATATTCAAGAGTTATGACAAACCAAACTCACATTTTGACAACTTAGCAAACAAATATTGATCATGCATAATTTTTAATACTAGTTCTAGATGATGCAAATGTTCCTTCCATGTTTTACTGTAAATAAGAATGTCATCAAAGAAAACTAGTAAACATACGAAGTTTCTTGTGTAAGATATTGTTTATGCATGATTGGAATGTGGAAGGAGCATTTTTCAAGCCAAAGGGCATGGAAAAAAAATTCAATGTTACCATAGTTGCATTTGAAAGAAGTCTTTGGTATGTCCTCTTCCCTCATTCGAATTTGATGATAAACGGATCTATGGCCAATATTTGAGAATAAATTGGATCCATGGATATCATCCATGAGCTCATAAATCCTTGGGATGGGATATCTATTCTTCATTGTCTTCTTATTCAAATATCTAAAATCAATGCATTCCCTCAAAGTTCCATCCTTTTTCTTTACCATAACAACTGAAGAAGCATATGGGCTTTAACTAGGCCTTATAAGACCCAAATCCAAAAGTTCTTTAATGGAATCCTTAATATCACATTGAATCCTTTTGCGGTTCCTATAGTGCTGCATTTTGATAGGTTGTGTTCCTATCTCCAACTCAATGATATGCTACACCCCTCTTTCTATTGGTCTTCTTGGGGGAAGGTCTCCAAAAACCCTCTCATACTTACTCAACAACTCCTCTATCTCCTTAGGATGCTTGGACACCTTCAAATGAGGTTTCTGAGATGTAATTAAACATTCGAAAACTCATTTTATGTCTCCATGTCTCAATATAGACCTCATACTATGAGATGGCACCACTTGAATTAGGTAACTGTGCATTCCCCTCAATAAGATGGCTTTCCCTTCTAATTTTTTGAAACTAATTTTAGGGAATTGATAGTTCACTATATGCTCCCCTAAATAATACAACCATTATACTCCCAAAACCAAATTTTCATCAGCCACATTCACTACAGATAAATTGCCAGTGATAGTATGATTTCCTATAATAACTTGAAGCTTTGGAATCCATTTAGTGCAGTCCATAGAATTGTTACCTAGAATACTGACTATGAAACCATCAAAAGTTTAATCTTGTAACTTTATCCTCTCCATCAAGTCTGAATCTATGAAGCTATGAGTGGCTCATCCATCCACTAGAACTGTGACCTTTTGTCCTTATATGTTACCCTTGATCCTTAGGGTGTGAAATCTAGGTACAGCTAAGAGTACTACAATATTTCCTATCTTAGGAGTAGGATGTTATTATTCTATTGTTTCATACCCATCTTCTTGGGATGCAAGTTTCTCTTCTTCATCCCCCCCCTCTTCCTCATCTTCAGAGAAAACTTTAATGTAGTGTGCCTTCCCCTTTGCACACTTATGTCTCAGAACCCAAGGTTGTTGACATGTGAAGCATAGTTTCTTTATTCTAAGTTATTCTTTGCTTGGACCTCCCTTATTTTCTTTGGAAAAAGGTTCATTTTTCCATCGTTTCTTACCTTCCTTGAATTTGGAAGGGGAACTAGGTTTAGAGTGGTATTTTGTTCTTGGCAATACATTTTGCAAGTCTCTTGTCAAATTCATGGAATCCTTCAATGTAGCTCGTTTCTGGGATCTCACAAGCCCTCTCAGTGGTTATGTCAATATTTCAATGAATATTAAAACCAACTTAGTCATAGATACATTAGAAACCATTACTGAAATATTTTCAAATTCTTACATATATGCTTCAGAAGTTCCAACTTGCTTCGATTGTGCTAGTTCTTTGAAAGGAAGTTTATGGTCTTTCCTCTCAAATATCTCCATTAATGCATTGCAGAAACCCTCATAATATAAAATATAAAAAATTTCCAAGGTTCTAATGCCATGGAACCACCAATCACTAGCTTCCCCTTCAAGATGTAAAATGGTCATTTTCAATGCATCTTCTTCAAGCATAGGATGTAACTGAAAATACACACTTAATTTTTGTAGCCAAGCACTAGTAGAAATTTGGGAAGAACCTTCAAAGGAAGGAATATTTACTTTGACCATGGTATACTTTAATTCCTTACTAAGAGGAGGCTACCTATTCCCACTTCCTCCTTTCTTAAACTGAACATAGGCCCTTATGAACTCATCGAAAGGTAGGATCTTCCTACATTCATCACTTAGTTGCTTCCATTCATTAGTTTCTTCCCTCACATCATACATAGTGTAAGGGCCCTCCTTGGACTCTAAAAACATAGGTATTTTAGTTCTGGTCCGATTCTCGAATTCATGGGGTCATTTATGATTTCTAGTCTTTGAAAAAATGGCTTCTTCATTGGTCTTCCTCTCATCATGAGGTGAACTACTACTACTCTTGGGTGTTGAATTTCCCCCAAGTTGGATATCCAATAAATAGAACCCTTGCATAAAATGTTTGGTCATACCTTCCGTAGATTCCTTAATGAATTTTTTGAGGTCCTCATTATCCCCCTTATCATCCATATCTCCTAATTCTAGTTTTTCCTTAATCTCTTTGTCTCCACTTCCTTCTCTTCCACTCTTAATGTCTTCAGTCGCATTCTATAATAGAGAGAGGTCATCATTAGGAAACATGAATAGATAAATCTAATAGGTTCTTATATTATTCTCTTATACCACTGTAATGACACAATTTGAAAATTCCAAACAAAGGCATAATTTGGGGAAGATTGTATTGACTAGTCTTGACTCTAGGGTATTCGAATGACACAAGAGGGTATCGAATTTGGTAGAGGCTGATATGTTGAGTCTTAGGACCACTCAATGGACTCTCATTTTACTCTAAAACAGGTTATAGACATCTAAAACTCAATTTGGGGTCATTGGTAAAAATTGTAAAATCACTAGCAAATTGTGGTGCGATTCCCCCCTAGGGTGTGAGTGGAAATGGCTCTCCAAATGCTACACAAAACTCAAAAATTGTCAAACATAGTATGGGGACTTATTTTATACTTAATTTCCTATTATTTATTTTTATATTAGTTCTGAAACAGATATGTAAATATTCATATTCAAATGCATATATTCAGTGATCTTTACCTAAGGAAAATGACATGTAATAGCTTAAATTTGAATCATAAATTGTATATTTAATGGTTCATAACATAGAATAAAGAATTTACAAAATTAAAATAATATAAATATCTCACCAAAATCATATAACGTTAGATAAAATCCTCAACACAAATCAGATATACAACTCCATTGAAATGGGAAACCAGCACATGGAAACTAATCACACCATAGCTTGGAAATGTGGAAATTTTTGCATTAGAATTTATTTTAATTTTGAATCACAGAGAGGATGGGAGACATATTACAGAGCCATAAATCATTCAACCATTCTTGGGAATCAACTAGACTCAACAAGATGTAACCACCATTAGCACAAGTGCGCCATCGTAGAGAAACATGGGAATATTGAAGTAGGGATTGAGATAATGGGAGGAGAGATGGGTCACAAATTGTAGAAGAATCCTATATTAAATAAAAAAATACATTAATATAAAAATTAGAGGTCATAGTGGCCTATCCAACATCCAATTTGGATGAGAATACAATTCTTGCGAAATTGACTCACTAGCAAGGCAAGTGAGTACTCACCATGCAATGGACAAGATAGTGATTTACAAAATGGCAAAGGAAAATGATAAAATGATAAAAGTCCATTCTCATTCCTCATGACATATTTTTATAGCCATCCTAGGTCCTTCAAGGTCGAATTCCCTCCCATAGGATTCCTACAACTCATCCTTAATGTTTATTAACCCCCATGACACTTGTCCTTCTCCTCATCCCTTCAACTTCCTACAAATTCAAATTGCTACTACCAAACCCCAAGTGCTCCCTCTTGGAGGTTATTTTTATCCATTCCATGTTATATTTTCATAGGTCTGAAATCAGGTCTGATTTGTCATATAATCTTCCATCATTGTTGTCATAAAGCACAAAGAATCTCTCTCCAAGTGGCATCTAGTTTCTTCCTGGGTTATTCCTCTTACAGGGGGAGTTATTCCTCTTCACCTATTCGAATCCTCAGGATCATGAAATTTTAATTGACACCTCTTCACCTTCCAAGAATGTTCCATTACTCATAATTTTGAATTTGGGTTTAAGTCATGACATGTGTAAAGAAGAATCTAGCCACCCAAGTTCTCCATGAACCTCCAAATGTCTTCATGAAGCAATGCCACTTTATTTTCTCCATATTTATTATTTGTATAACCCAATTTAATGTGTAAATTAAAAACTAAGGTTAGCTTGGTCTCATAGCTCCCTTATTGCATGATTTAATTCCTCCTCCCCAACCTAGGGAACTAGTAGGTGGGTGAAACATTGCTAACGAGTAGCCTCAATGGGATGGGGACATGACATCTGTAAGAATCCCCAAAATTTTCAAGCTTCAACTTAATAAGTGTGCTGTTAAATGTAAGTGCATGTGACATGAAACCTAGAACATTAATGTAAGACTACAATAACCTTTGGTTTGGGTGTGGTAAAATAATAATGAAACATATGTACAGAAAAACAAATTAGTGACTACGTGACTACAAAAAATCAACTAAAATTCAAAACCACCATAAGAGATTAGTTAATTTTTTACATTATTTTAACATTGCAGATGGATTTAGAGACTCCATGTGTCAAATGACAATGAAAAATTGCAATTTTAACAATGAATTTCTACATTTACTAAATTTTAACTCTGTAGATGGATTCAGAGGTCTCTAAATCTATATGCAGTGTTGAAATTTAGTAAATTGTAAAAATTTGTTGTCAAAATTGCAATTTTTCATTGTCGAGTGACACAAGGGGTCTCTGAATCTATCTACAGTGTTAAAATTTACTAAATTTTAAAACCAAAACCGTATTTAGAAAGCCCCTTTACTAAATTTTAATACTATAGGTGGATCCAGAGACTCCCTAGAAAAGAGTCTCTAAATCCATCTGTAGTGTTAAAATTTACTAAATTGTACAAATTCATTGTCAAAATTGTAATTTTCCATTGCGAGAGTGACACAACTAAAAATGACTAACATAAACAACTAATTCATATTCCTAATCTAGTTGTTAGGTAGTCACATTTGTATTAATGTGGATAAATTATTCATTTACATTAGTCATCTTAGTTTAGTCACTTATTATCTAGTTGTATATTCCATTTTTGGACTAAACCGAGTCATTTATCTCAGTCATTTTTACTTGGATCACTTAAAATTGCTCAATTTTAGTCGTATTTACCTTGAAAAAACTGTGGTGACTAACATTTTTAGTCACCTAGTCACTTATCTCTCATTTTGTACTAGTGTTTCATATTTACTATTTATTGTTTATGAATGTCTAAATGTATGGAATTACATGACATAGTCTGCATTTAATGATTGAATTTCTATAAATTATAATGTATGATTAAAATAAGTTGGGTGACCATGTATATTTATTTCCACTATGTAATTAAATGAGCTTATGAAAAATGAAATTAAGTATGAATATTAAATTCAAATATCAAATTTTAGTGCCTTATAGTCTAAATGGTTGAATGAGGTTGTGAGGTATGTTACATTAACGTACATTAACCATACATTACCATTTATTAAACTACATATATACATATACACATTGTACCCATCCCAACCACATAAATATATAATTATGCAGCATTCCCATGCTAACCCTAGTATGTTATCTATACCATATCACTATACCAATACTAGATGTTTACTAATAATCCATATATCCAATGCATTAACCTTTGTTATGCATTAACCATGTATTACACTATGCATTAAAAGTACACCTCTCCCATGATGACAAACACTTCTTCCACATAAGTGGTGGGACAACTCATGTTTCTAGGTCACTTTCTTTCCAACAGGGCTCCCCATCACCACCCCATGTGGTTAGGGATTACCACTATGGTATAAATACACAACCATGGGCCAATCCCACTTAACCATAAATACAAAAAATTGTCAAATCAACCTTAAAAGAGAAGGTTTTTCTACTACATTAGTGGTGTTTACTAATTTTAAGTCGTTAATGAGGGAACATGCCATGGCATGCCCTACTTGGAAGGATCCATGCTCATAATCAGCTGGTAAAATATGTATTTGAATGAGGGGGAACCATTTCTTAAGATTTTTCCATTTCTCTCACGTAAGACAACATTAGAAAATTTCACCCTCTTTCCATGGAGGCCTCATTTTCCAAGAAGTTCAATGACTTTATCTGCATGCTCGCTCAACTCTTGAATGGTAAGCTTGGTTCCATCAAAAGGAAAGGAGGAAGGGGGTTTCCACTCAGTGTTGAAAATGGCATGAGGGAGTTGAGCTCAACAATGGATTCACATGAAACCATCATGGGAGGTAAGTCCACTTGGTACCAAGATACAGTTCGCATTTAAATAATGTTGATCTCTTTTAAATCCACAACTCTAACATAGTGCATGTACAAAACATGCATCAGCCGCTCCTCAGGTAATGATTGTTATGGAAAAAATCAACTAGATGGGAGTGGAAGGCAACAATAGGATTTCCCCTTAGCATAGGATCCTTATAACTATATATGAATTTTCATTTCCTGCTTATTAGAGTTTATTCATCTAATTTATCAACCACTTAATGTATAAACACTTACATTGGTACAATACCCCAGTGAGTATCATTCCTCTTGGACATGGGATTCACTTATGGTGTAAGCTCATATTTCCATTTTGCACACTCAGTCTAGATATTCATTCCCATCATTCTTATACTTGTTTAGCTAAACATGTAGGTTTGGGATGAGAGGAGGTCACATCCTCCCTCGATTTAGTCCATGATTAATTGTACATAATGGATGGTTTTTACCATGTGTCTCTTAAGAGATATCATTGATCATTTGTTATCAATCCTTGATAACACATCTATCCAAATATGGATCAATTCCCCTTTGCTATGCCTTTTGGGAATATGTTTTTTTGATGATTCAGTATTTATGATTTCATTTTCCAAGACAATATTAACCCCTTGGAACTCTTTTTTACCCTCTTTTGTAGAAGAGGTGTTTACTATTCTTAGTTGATTCCTTAGGTGATGCCACCAAATTTGGAGTTACAACTATTAAAGAGTATATTCATTTCCTTCTTTTATTCTCTTCTTATTCTCTTTATTCAATTTTTGTTTTTTAAATTCATATTTTAGTTTAGTTCCTTTTTTATTTAACTTTCTTAATTCTTTTTGTTTATCTCAATCCTTTCACTAAATAGACTAGCACCCCTCATTCATAGCTAAACCCCCATAGCACATGCATACATTTAACAAAGTCCAATAAACAAACCAAATACCATAGCACTAATAATGATAGAGTTTCACATTTTAAAATACTTATCCACACACTCGGGTTGGCATTCTAAGATATTACACTCTTTTGTATTATGCTCATTGACTTCCCATTGACCATTTATGGTTGTCAACCTTTCAACTATTATAGTTAGCTAGTCCACAAGAATTCTATCATCTATTGAATTCAATTCTAGTTGACTTGTTAACGAGTTAACAATTGACTTTGACCATATATTTCCATGAAAATAATATAACACACCCAACAAATGAAGGTTTAGAAAAAGAAAAAGAAAATTATTTTTTGTGAAGCTTCCTCCATCCCAAGTGATTCAAGAAGATGGCCAGATGGCCCTGAATCTGATATTTCTAAACCTTTATCAAATCCAAGTCTTAAAGAGGTGGAAGTGATAGAACTCAAAAAAACAATTTCAGAAAAACAAGAAGAAAATACTATTTTGCATGATCATGGGAAAAATTAAGAGTCAGTTATTGTTGAAGTTGAGAATACTAAAGCTCGGTTGTATAAAAACCTTGATCAAACCTTGAAAATTCTAACATGTAGACTTATTTTGTTGCATCTACGCACATTCCTTAGGATCAAATGATTTTATGAAAGTCCCATCCTTGGGATATTCATTTCATGGTACTACATGATGAGGAAATTTTGACTTTTCAAACTCAACATAATAGAAATAAAATGTGGTTCAATGAACTTTGGGACAATGCCTCATATTGTTGATGATGTGATTAAATTCATTAATTAAATGTCTTGGCATGATCTAAAAACATTGGGCATTAATGATAGGACTACAATTCTAATGGATGACACTAATGTTCATACAAAGAACATGCTCGAACACAATGTGATTTTGTATATAAAGGTGAAAAAATATTCAGTAATAAATTCAAATTAGTGATTCAAAAATAATTACAATCTTTTTGGGTTGAAGGCGGGAATTTCAAGGATAAACTATTATAGATAAAATTTCTAAGGATTTTAACTCTTGGCATAAACCAGACTCATATTTCAAAGACTTATTTCCCTTCATATGACCAATGTACATAATTGTGCACAACAAGAAAAATGATTAAGTATGTATATCCAACAAGATATGAATGACAACACATTTAGAGATATTCAAGCAAAGGCCCTCCTTTGTACAATGCCTCATTAGAATTTGGATATGGTCACTCCTATTGGTGGGAATAACATAAACCTAAATGAAAATCTATCTTTAGAATCACTACACTATTGATATGAGAAACAATTATGAAAAAAAGCAAGTAGAAAGAGGAAAAGGAACTCAAAGCGAAGGGATCAACGATTTTTAGATGCAAATTATTTCTTCTTCTAAAGAGTGAAGATCAAAAGAGGAGATGTCAAAAAAACCATTCAAGAGTTGCACTGAGTTGTATATTTTCCATGTTTTATATTCACCCTTCCATACATGTTTATGTTAAATATTTTTCTTTTGTACCCACAAAACATTTCATATTCAATTCTCCTCGGTAATTGAACTTTATGGATAGGAATATCAAATTCTGCGATTCAATACAACCTTCCCTTCTTTGACGATTTTGTATGGTGATTTGTTGAAATGTAATATTTTGCGGTTATGTCACCAAGTATTTTAAATAAAGGGTTTGTTTATTGGATAATTGCGTTGAAAGTAATTTTTTTTTGTTAAATCAATTTTTTTATGTCTTTCTAATTTTCTTTGCATTTTGGTTTTTTTGCTCATTTTCTAATAGAACAATTTGTAAAAGAAAGGGTCAATTTAGATAATCCATAAAATTATCTGGATTTAATGATTGATATGTTTTATTAACTCTTAGGGCTTTTAAGGTTAGCGTTGTTGTATAGAGGTAGATAGATTATAGTCATTTTTTCTGTGATGATGGAGCTAGGAAGGATGAGTTTCCATGTGTATCTAAAAATCATGGTAATAAAAAATTCTTTGATCGTTCTTTCTATTGGTTTTTCCCCATATTGAGGTTTTTAGATAAACCTCTAAGTTACGTGTGTGAGGTTTTTGTTTTCTATTTATCTAGCTTCAATATCAGCATGTTTGGTCACTATTAGTAATAACATGCATCTTGCATCTTAGACATATATTTTATTTGGTACTAAATTTTGAATGGCTTAGTAAGCATTTTCCTTCACTATGAGGTTAGAATTTATTCATTAAGCGAGTACCCTATCCCTATCTTATTGTTAACTTCTATCAAATTCTTCTTTTCTATCACCTAAAAATTAAATATTGTAATACACTTATTGCCCATCATATACTGCAGTTTTGTCAAGTGACTCAACAAGGCATTGGACAAATTTTATCTTCAAATGGAACGAAAATGGAATTGGGCAAATGATAGGATGAGGTATATCTTTTATATTTGATTGTTCAATATAATATAATATATTTGATTGTTCAATATAATATAACATAGGATTAGTTTTCATTGTAACTAATAGTGTTTTATTTTTAATTGGTTTCGAAACTTTTTGTATGCAAAACCTTAAAGGACTATCAAGATGGAGTGGATGAATTCATAGATTTTTCTATGAAACATTCAAAACATAAAAATACCATACGATACCCTAATAAAAAAATGTTAGCAAACAAACTTGCAATATTAATTATAATTGAGAATTTATACAAGACCACTTAATGATTCATTCTATAATGAGAGTTCCTATAAAATTTCACTTTTACATGAGAGAGGGATCCTATAAATTAAATATGATTATAATATATTATTTAATGATAATATAATTTCCATGATCATAATATGTTTAGAAAATTTTGATCCATATAATTATTATAATATACCTAAAATTTGATTTCTTTTTAAAATCTCCTCGAGACATATATCTGACCAAGGAAAGCACTGTTATGAAAGTGGGATGCCTACACTATCTCAAGAAAATTCACATTTAGTGGTACACAAATTTAAGGAAAGTGATTAATATCTTATGTATTTAGTGTTGTCCAAGGGTCAAATGTATATAAAAATAGGTACACTTTATATTAAATAAAAATGTTTTATATATATATAGAATATTAATGTTTGAAATGTTATTTTTTTAACATTGTATTTTGTGATATCCCAATCAAGGGTGACAAAAAAAATTCAAACATTTGTATGATAATCATGTAATAATGACTCTGCAACATTGATTACAAATTATATTGAAGTCACTAAGAATAACAATGATGATGATGATGAAACCATGGTTGGTGATCATATGGTTCAAATGGTGAATGATGTTTACTGGTGTTTTAGTAAAAAATGAGACTTGAATTGTGATAATAGGAAAACAACATCAATGAATGAAATGGATGATATTAATAAATATCATAAGTTAAATAAAGATGCCCATACACCATTGAAATGGATGATATTAATAAATATCATAAGTTAATTAAAGATTCCCATACACCATTGTACCGAGGTTGCACTAGTTGAACACTAAACTATCAAACATTATGAAATTGTACAACCTCAAAGTTAAAAATGGATGGACTAAAAAATGTTTTCCCTGATTGTTAAATTTACAAAGATAAATGCTTCTACAAAAAAAATACACTTCCATATTCTATATATATTGCAAAAAAGTTGATTATGGGTTTGGACTATGAAATGATAAATTCTTTCCAAAATGATTGCATTTTATATTGGGTAAAGTTTGAAAGTAAAGAGGTAAAGTTTGAAAGTAAAGATGAATGCTCAACATGTTTTAAGTATAAATGGAAGGTTGATTCTGTTTCTCGAAATGTACTTAAATGTGTTGTAGGTAAGTGTTATGTATTTCCCCATGGTTATAAGGTTGAAAAAATGTATAACTATGGCTTTGAAATCTTTAATTGCATTATAACATGCACTGCCAACCTACTCATAGGTCATCATATTTATTTCTCTATTATATATATATATATATATATTCAATGTTGTCTACTTAGGATTGTTTTTAATGTAATGGAATTCTAGATAACATAGTCAATAATTATGAACTCTTATTGCATTAACAATAATAATTTCTCTTGGATTGATTTTAGGAAGGCCCACCTTGATTTCAATTACTTTAGTTTTAAAGAATGTAGGCTAGAAAGGTAATCCACTTTGTAACATCACATATGCATTGATGCAGGAGCATCCAACTTAGATTTCATTGATAGATGAGTCAACATTCCATGCAATCACTTCTAGAAGGATTGAGTTTGTTGTTAGATGAATAAGATTAGTTTTAATTGTAATAAGTGGAAATCTGCAATTATTCTCCTTGAACCCTGCAAGGAATTCCTCAAGGATAGATCTTTGTTGATACTATTTCTTTTATTAGGTGTCCAGATCCAAGCTATTCGGATCTGACAAGTTTGTTGAGTGTTATAAAAAAAAATGAATGTAATAGATAGGATAAGATAGGTGAGTGCATGATAGCAGAGAGAGTGAGGAGTGAAGAGCACAGAGTCTATGTGAAATTGGACTTTTGGTCCAATAAAATGAAGAGCAGAGGTTACTCTGTAAGTTATGGACTGTTATACCTTCGTTCAACCTCCATGAGTATTGTTGTAATTTATCTATGTGTATGTGTAAGTTTGCACTCTAGAATCTGATATAAATATAGAGGCGAAATTGTCTGTGAGGAGCTTTACAGAAGGGAATTGATCCTTTGAGTGATCAATTCAATGAAGATACAGAATGTTAAAAGGAGGCATATCTCTGTTCAAGATCTATGGGCGAGATTGATATATGAACAGGTGAAAACAAAATTATGTTTAATGAAATAATGCCTCAGATAAGCATTGAGAACCAGAAGTGATCGTAAACAAAGCCTTTTTAATCAATGGTGGAGATAGATCTTGGAGAATATCAACGGTCATAATTAATTTCTGCAGCAAAGGGACGTAGATACACAGAGTTAGATCGTGATCCGCATCTGGAGATAGATAAATGACCGAGGGAGAATATGCAAGATTCGGCGGTGCAAAAGAATGGAGTGTGGAAACCAAAAAAGTGGAAAAGTGCAGAAACCCTGTTTCGAAAGTTGATAAGTCGAGTTTTGCAACCCGCTAAATTGCGGAAAGGAGGTTAGACAGTTCTCCAAGCTCTTTAATAGAAATGTAAGGCATGCTAGTTTTCAGTACTTTCTTTTTTGAGGTCTGTAAAAGAACAATGCCATCAGGTTTGGTATCAGAGCGTAGTTGATCTTGTAGAAATATTCATCTAAGATGAGGACGAGCACAAGGGGATCCTGTAGGGCATGTTTGAGGAAGACAACCTTGAGAGACAGATGTATAGAGAGACGTGAGAAGAATGGAATAAAGACCAGAAGTTATGGAGAGAAGGAACCATTTAGACAATTCAGATGATAGTGACGAAGAAGTAGAATCCTTTAATGAAGAGGAAGAAGATCCTGAAGAATTTAAATTTTTAAAGATGCCAATGAAGGACAGTAGAAGACCAAGAGTGGAGGTACCTATGCATGAAGTTAACTTAAATTTTGAAGAACTCGTGGATTGGATTAATGCTCTGAATAAATATTTTGATTTTAAAGAAATTGAATACAAGAAGAAAGTAAGATATGCAGCTACCAGAATGAAGGGACATGCAGCTATCTGGTGGGATGAGCTCCAAATCCATCAAGAAAGAAGAGGTAAGTCAAAAATGAACTCTTGGGATAAGATGCTACATAAGATCAAGAGTCTGTTTATGCCTAGGGACTATCAATTGAATCTTATTAGACAATTATAGAACCTTTGATAGAAGACTATGACTATAAAAGAATACACAAAATAATTTTTTAGACTGAGTATTAGAGTTGGACATACACAGGGAGGTCTAGAAAGAGTAGCTAGGTATATTAATGGATTAAGATATCATATACAAGATGAGCTCAATTTATTAAATATGAAAACTGTAGAAGATGCATATCAAGTAGCTTCAAATGTAGAAGAGAAACTGTTAAGAAAACAGAATCAGAAAAATAGAGGAAAGAATATAGTAAGAGGAAAAGGATCTCCTAGTATTGGAGGTAGGACTTCCAAAGATGGAGCCAAGGGTTCTAGGAGTCAGTCATCCCAGAGAGGAGGATTCGAAGGAGGTAGAGGAAGAGGAAGACACAGAGAGGTAACGTGTTATACTTTTGGAGAGATTGGACACATGTCTTAGAATTGTCCAAGAAATCAGTCTTGAGGTCAAAGAAATGTGAATCTTATAGAGGCTCATGAAGAGTCAAAAGAAGAAACAAATATGAATAACCCTCCAAAGGAAGGAGAATCTCTTATGTTGAAGAGAGTTCTAGTAAAATCAAAGAAGCAAGTACATGAACCAGCTCAAAGGAGAATTTTGTTCAGAACAAGGTGTAAGTCACAAGTTAAGTGTTGTAAGATGGTTATTGGCAGTGCTAGTACAGATATTTTGGTTTCCATTGAGATGGTAGAGAAAATGGGATTGAAGAGGAGGAAGTATCCCACTCCCTACAAAGTGTCTTGGTTATAGAAAGAACATCAACTCTTGATGAATGAGTAGTGTAATGTGGAATTCCATATTTGTACTTACAAAGATGAATTATTATGTGACATAATTCCTATGGATGTGTGCCATATACTCTTAGGGAGGACATAGCAGTATGAAAGGTAATTTTTTCATGATGGGAAAAACATACTCATTCTCTAGAGAAAGATGGGAAGAGACATACTTTGTCACCGTTGGAAGATGAAATAGTTCAAAAAGGTTCAGGATCAAACATTTTGTTTATTTCTCAAAAAGAACTGTTGTGAAAAGTTTAGAAAGAGGAGGATCTACATTTTTCCCTTGTTGGTAAGATAAAGGTAATTTTAACTTCTACAAATTTAGATTATTTTCCTGTTGAAGTTAAAACATTACTTGATGAATATCCTGACATTATTGTGGATGAGTTGCCAAATGATTTACCCCCTATAAGAAGTATTAGTCATCATATTTATTTAATACCTGGTACGAGTTTACCTAATAAAGAAACATATAGATTAAATCCTCAAGAAAATGAAGAAATCAAACAGTAGGTACACGAGATGTTGGAGAAAGGATTGGTAAAAGAAAGTTTGATTCCTTGTGCAGTACCCACTGTACTTAGTCCAAAGAAAGATGGTGGGTGGACGATCTGCACCAACTCCAGGGAAATCAACAAGATCACTATCAGGTATAGATTCCCTTTACCCAGATTTGATGATATGATGGACTATTTAAGTGGTTCAAAATATTTTTCCAAAATAGATTTGAAAAGTGGATATCATCATATTAGGATAAGGGAAGGGGATGAATGGAAGAAAACATTTAAAACTAATAATAGGTTGTGTGAGTGGTTGGTAATGCCATTTGGGCTTACTAATGCACCTAGTACCTTCATGAGGTTGATGGATGAGGTTTTAAAAGAATTTATTGGAAATTTTGTGATAGTGTATCTAGATGACATTCTGATTTTTAGTCATAATAGACAAGATAATTTAAGACACCTTAAGTTGGTGTTAAGAAATTTGCAAAAGGAGAAGCTACTGATAAATATGAAGAAATGTAGTTTCCTAAACAAAGAGTGTTTACTTGGGATTTGTAGTTTCAGAAGAAGGATAGAAGATGGATCCTGATAAGGTACAACTGATTTTAAATTGGCCAAAAGAATTATTATGAGCTAAGGAGTTTTCATGGACTTTCTAGTTTTAATGGGAAGTTCATTAATAATTTTAATCAGATTTGTGTACCTCTGATAGATACTTTTAGAGGAGGTAGACAACCTTCCAAATGGACAGAAGCAAATGATAGGAATTTTAAGTTGGTGAAGAAAAAGATAATTGAGAATTCTATCTTGAATTTGCCTAGTTTTGACAAAGTGTTTCAAGTTCAAACAGATGCTAGTGGAAAAACAATGGGAGCAGTTTTAAGTCAAGAGTAGAGGCCACTGGCATACTTCAGTGAAAAATTGAGTTAAGAAAAACATAAATACTCTTCATATGATAAATAGTTATATGTTGTTGTGCAAGCTCTTAAGAAATGGAGAAATTATTTGATGCCTAACGAGTTTGTGTTGTATTCTGACAAATCATGCTTTGCAGTTCATAAATAGTCAGCCAAAATTAAAGCAGAGACATGTTAAATGGGTAGAATTTTTGCAGAACCTTACCTTTGCTATCAAATATACAAGTGGCAAGTCTAATAAATTTATTGATGCTTTGAGGAGGATAAATATGGTAATACAAGAAGTTAAGGTAAGTACTTTGGGATTTTAAAAATTGATTGATATGTATAAAGAAGATTTAGATTTCAAGGATATCTATGCAGCCTATGAAAATCGAGTTACCCATAACAGAAGCCAGTGGTTAGATTATATGTTGAAGGAAGGTTTTCTATTCAAGGATAGTAAATTGTGTATTCCAAAATGTTCAATGGGAGAGAATGTAATTCAAGAAAAGCATAGTGGAGGTCAATTGGGACATTTTGGACAAGACAAGACTTTTGGTCTGGTGAGTAATTTTTATTTTTGGCCAAAGATGCAACATGATGTGAATAAATTTGTTGAAATATGCAGAATATGTCAACATGCAAAAGGGAGAAGTCAAAACACATGATTGGATCAACCCTTTCCTATTCTAGCTAGGCCTTGGGATTCCATAAGCATAGATTTTGTTTTGGGTTTGCCTAGAAATCATGGAGTTCATGATTCAATTTATGTTGTGGTAGATAGATTTTTAAAAATGGATCATTTTATTGCATGTAAGAAGACTAATGATGCAACCAATATTGCTAACCTATTCTTTTCAGAAATTGTAAAGTTGCATGGGTTTCCTTTGAGTATTGTGTCTGAAAAAGATACAAAGTTTGTTGGTCATTTTTGGAGAACTCTATGGAAGAAATTGGGCACTAATATCAGTTTTAGTTCTACTTATCACCCTCATATTGATGGACAGACTAAAGTGGTAAATATAATCTTGGGAAACATACTAAGAAGTCTTGTGTATGAACATCCAAAACAGTGGGACTTGGCCCTTTGCTTAGGCTGAGTTCACATAGAATGGTTCACCCAATAGAAGTACATGTATGAGTCCTTTTCAAACTTTCTATGGGATGCATCCAAGAGGTGTATATGAACTTAAATATTTGGGAAAACAGGAAAGGATAAGTGGAGAGGGTGAAGTCTTTGCAATTAGTATGCATGAGCTACATGAGAATATCAAAAAGAGATTACACAAAAGTGTAGAAAAATATAAACAAAGAGAAGACTTGAAGAGAAGAGAAGTAAAATTTTAGGTTGGAGATTTAGTGATGGCCTATCTTAGAAAGGAAATATTTCCTAAAGGAACTTATAATAAATTGAAGCTTAAAAATATTGTACCTTGTAAAGTTTTAAGTAAGTTTTTTGCAAATGCTTATGAGATTGAGCTTCCTTCTCACATTTAGATTTCACCAATTCTTAATGTTTTAGATTTGTATCCTTCTAGAGATGCAAGTGTCCAGACAGATAGTATGACTTCATACGGAGATCATTCATCTATAGATTGGTAAGAACAAGTTCCACAGAAAGAACAACCTCAGATTGAAGCCATCCTTGACAAAAGAATCCTAAGGAAGACCAGGAATAAAACCTTCTTTCAATATTTAATCAAATGGAAGAATCAGCCTATTGAAGATGCAACCTGGATGATAGATCAATAAATTTCCAAATACAATGTACACCATGAAGACTTATTGAAGAATTATTTTCCTTCCCAGGAGTATGATGCAGGAGCATCCACCTTAGATTTCCTTGAATGATGAGTCAACATGCCATGTAATCACTTCTAGAAGGATTGAGTTCATTGTTAGATGGACAGGAATAGTTTTAATTGTAATAAGTGGCAATATTCCATTATTCTCCTTGAACCCTGCAATGAATTATTCAAGGATAGATCTTTGTTGATATGATTTCTATTATTAGGTGTCCAGATCCAAGCTATTCAGATATGACATGTTTGCTGAGTGTTATAAGAAGAATTGAATGTAACACATAGGATAAGATAGGTGAGTGCATGATAGCAGAGAGGGTGAGGAGTGAAGATCACAGAGTCTATGTGAAAATGTACTTTTGGTCCAATTGAATGAAGAAAAGAGGTTACTCTACAAGTTATTGAGTGTTTATACCTCCGTCCAACCTCTAGGAGTATTGTTGCAATTTCTTTGTGTGTATGTGTATGTTTGCACTCCATAATATGATATAAGTAAAGAGGAAAAATTGCTTGTGAGGAGCTTTGTAGAAGGGAATTGATCCTTCCAGTGATCAATTTAGTGAAGATACATAGTGTTAAAAGGAGTCATATCTTTGAAATATATATGGTCGATATCGACTGATCAACATCTACAACAATTCTGCTGAATGAAACAACGCCTGAGATAAGTGTTGAGAAACATAATTGATCATAGACAAATCCTTTTTAATCAACGGTGGATATATATCTTGGAGAAGATCAACTGTCATAATTAATTTCCTCAACAAAGGGACGTATATCCATAGAGTTAGATCATGATCCACATTTAGAGATAGATCAACAATTAAGGGTGAATCCATAAGGATCGACGGTGCAGAAGAGTGGAGTGTTGAAACTGAGAAATTGGAGAAGTGCGAAAACCCAGTTTCAAAAGTCAATAAGCCAACTTCCGCAACTCGAACCAAAAATGTGGAAAAGTGTCGAAACCCAGTTTAAAAAGTTGATAAGACGACTACCACAACTTGAACCAGAAAGGTGGAAAAGTGTGGAAACCCTGTTTTGAGGGTTGATAAGATGAATTCCTCAACCTCATCTGGAAAAGTGGAAAAGTGTGGAAACCCTGTTTCGAAAGTTGATAAGTCAAGATCCACAACCCGCTAAATTGCAGAAAGGAGGTGAGACAGTTCTCCAAGCTGTTTAACATAAATTTAAGGCATGTTAGTTTTCAGTACTCTCGATTTTGAGGTCTGTAAAAGAACAATGCCATCATGCATGATATATTTTTTGTATCTTTTGTAATATTCTATGAAACAATATTTGAATTCACTTATTTTTCCCTTACTCACTCATCATAAAGAACCCATAAGGATTACCCTTATCCCTTATTTAAATATTACTCACACTTAACACTTAAATTTTCACCCTAAATAATGTTATACTTGTATGTTCACTTTTAACCAAATTCAATTGAAGACAAGCTAAATTCATTAATTATCTTGAATTTACTTTTATCTTATGTAATATTGGATTTTTTTCTCTGAATTCCATAGGAATCAACAATTTCTAAATCCCACGAAAGAGGAAAAATACTATTCTTCTAATGGGAATTGTTAGTGTCACGGACGTGATTGTGGTGATAATGGTGATATTTTTAAAGTTGGTTGTGTTAGTGGTAATCATTTTATCCAATCTACTCCTTGGATTGAGTATCCAAGGAAATTCCTAGTTTGAATAGGGAATGATCATTTTAACATGATTATAATTGGTGTTGGAGATGAAGAGTAGAAATAATGAGATATCTTGTATATAAGGGAGTTTTGCAGATGAGAACTTTTACTATTTATATTTATGATATTTTTAAAGAAAAAAATAAGTTCATTCGTTCCACTAGCATGTAATTTTCATATAAAACACATTTTCGACACCAACTATAGTATTTTTCAATGTCTTGAAATGGTTTCAGTTTTGTTTATAATAACAATAGTCAAGAGTGATTGAATAGTTTTGTGAACTATATGTTTAATTTGTTACTACACTATTATGTTTCAATTTTCTCAACACTGTAAAGATTAGTTTAACACCCAATAACCTTCTTAAATCCTTTTGTTGTGGTAATATTGAAATCCTAGGATTTCTTTACCCAATCAAAGTATTGCCATAATTTCTATGAACTAATTAAGTGGTACAATTACCATTGTTTTCAATTTTAAACTTTTAGTGCATTTTATTTTGATTTTATTATGTGAATAGTATTTGTATATTGTGCTTCCAATTCTGGATTTGTTTTTCGTTTCTATCCATTTGCAACATCTATGAAATGAATTGTACCAAACGTTTCCATCCATTAAGAAAACATTTAATAACAATTGCACTCAATCAAATTAGAAATGTTTTGCAAAACACATTTACCTCAAGTTAGATAATGACATGTTCTTCATAATGGTGTCCATCACAAACTGTTCACACCTTTTATTGTTTTAAAATGATATTTTTATAATAAAACATGTGCTTAAATTCCTTAATGGAAGTACTAGAAACTATTAACCAGTACATGCCCCATCGAGGTTCATGTTCTATCATAGAAGAAGATTTTAATGCTGAGCGATTTCTTGACATCATGAATAGCCACTATAGAAAGATAGCCATTAACAATACATGGATAAGAGTTGCAATCCAAAGGTGGCCCCAAGGCATGTTCCGAAACCTTCCAGTAATGTTAAAACTTGAGTGGGGGAGGATGTTATCACATCAAATTGGAATCCAAGTTCCAAACTAGCAAATATTTTGGTGTGGGTCATGCATAATGGACCATAATTGTTGTGTATGCCTACATGGTTTTTCTTGTTCATCGTTGTAATGATTATTGTTTTAGGTAGCTGGATAAATGAACACACCTGTACTTTTTACTCAATAATATAAGTAGTTAATGAAATATGCCATTACTATTTTGCTATCTATGTTTGCATTTTCCTCTTGTATTCATTGTTGAAATGATGTTTTAGGTAGAAGTCGAGATGAACACTTGCTACATTTCTTGATCAACAACATCAATCAATGAAATCCGAATCCAGTTTTGTAATGTATGGCTACATTTTCTTCTTGTGCATTGCAATGATTAATGCTTTAAGTCATTGGCTCGATAAACACTCCTAAAGACTTTCTTAATAAAATTAGTTATGAAATGTCAGTTTACTGTTGGGAAATGAAATACCAATCTAGTTGTAGTTGTTATTTTTGTATAACAAATTCTCATAATGTGTAGGGTATGAATGGTCTTAATCAATTTTTGGATTTACCTCAAATTTCTTCTTTATGTGTGGAAGTGGATTGGGTGTTGTTTCTAGAACAATTTAGCTCTCTCTCTCTCTCTCTCTCTCTCTCTCTCTCTCTCTCTCTCTCTCTCTCTTCAAAAAGATAAAACAAAATAGTCCAACATCATATGGAATCTAGAAACTCTTAACACTGAATGGAAACTCCCTTTTAGCATCTCACGACATATGAATCTTTTTTCATAGACACCATTGATCTATGTCATATATTTCTAACATATGTTCCTTCAATATATGATATCTAATAAGTTCATTTCATTGCATGACAACTCTTTCATGCCACTACTAAAAGAAAATATAATCAAAGATTTAGTCCATAGTTACAAACAAACCCATCTACATGCTCTTCCAACCAAACAAAACTTTGGAACCAAATCCAAGCCTTGTTTAGAAAGAGTGTTAGTTGTTTTGTTTAACTCCTTCTGAATATTCTTATATGCAATCATATCATAATCAAACTACGTGGAAATTTCTTTGAAGGCTTATTTCACATTTAGATTGGAATATGGTTTCATCAAAAAAATCATTTCAGTCTTGATAATTTTTGTACAATGGTTATCATCATTTTTAACTTGCATTGTATGATTTTGTGTACTTTAGGCTGTGAAATTTTCATGTCCAAAGAATTATGTTTATATGAACAATAGATGTATATATGTGGTTTGTAGATTTTCTTCAAACTTTATAAAAATATCCTATTAGTATTTTTTATATGTATACACATATGTTGTTAATATTATACAATTCCATCACATGATTTTATAATATTTCACTAACTTAGAAGAATTTTAGTGGTTTATGATGTTTTTCTTTTAATCACAAAGGAGAAGTAGGGTAATCTCATTCCCATCTTATTCTCTCCCTTTCTTCAATGTGACAATGTCCCTTTTCTCCTCAACAAGAGATGAAAAAGATCTTAAATCCATCTGCTTTATATTGCAAAGAACCACTCAAAATTCTATATTTTTTATTATTGTTTTATTTTCCCTTTAGATTATAAAATGGAATGTATTAACTTCTTACTCTATTTATAATCTGGTTTCTTTTTTCACAATGTTTGATGTTTCTTCCTTTTATCAACGTATATTTCTACGTCTAGGTGCAAATATGTCTTGGAACTTATTTCGGCCCAATAAATACATTTCTTCATCCTATAAACACTTGAATTAAACTATGAAGCCTCATAGTTTGTCTTAAGTTCACTTTGAAATTTACATGTTTTCAGAGTTGTCTTTTTGTTGTCTTCCATTGCAAGTGCATGTAAGTTGTAGTCATCTTTACCTTAGAATCCAAATATTTAGAGAAGATCCTAGCATATAAAATATAGTTGGGTGGTAGGGTATTTAGAGTACACCTTATTATATAAAATATAGTTGGGTGATTGAATATTTAGTGTGGATATAATTGCTCCCTAAAAACACATTGCATTTTTCTCCCTATCTTGGATATAGTTGGGTAATACCATATTTAGTATGGAGATAATTGATCCCTTAAATCATATTTCATTTTTCTAATTGGGTGACCAACTCTAGATAAATGCTTTTTCTTAATGCATATTTCATTTTTCTCTATCTTTGGCATATTATCTTAAAGGTTTAACTAGATCTAAAATTGGTTACTATTTCTTATAAATGTGAGCTATATTTATTAAACATTTATCCCATTATTTTATAATTCACACTAATAGCCCATATTCATTATCAAATCCCCCGTGAAGAAATAAATTTGGATCTATCTTTAATCTTAAAGCCACATAATGTCAATCTCATATGACCGTTGATTGATTAATTCACATCCACATCCAGAATTAATAAGATTTGACAAAGTAATATGTGACAAGACAAAGTAATATGTGAGGAGCATGGTTGGAATTTCATTTTATCTTTACCTTTCAAACTATTTTTTTTAACATTTTGAGATTTTATCAAATTAGAAAACATTTAACAACAATTACTCTCAATCAAATTAAAAATGTATTGCAAAAAAAACATTTACCTCAAGTTAGATAATGACAAGTTCTCAAAAATGGTAGCCATCACAAACTCTTCGGGGCCTTTTATTGTTTTAAAACTATCTTTCTATTATAAAACATGTGCTTAAATCCCTTAATTGTAGTACTAGAAACTGTTAACCACTACATGCCCCATCAAGGTTCAAGTTCTATCATAGAGAATATTTTAATGTTGAGTAATTTCTTGACATCATGATATGTTCCCAAAATTTCCAACAATGTTAAAACTGGAGTGGGCGAGGATGTTATCACATCAAATTGGAATCCAAGTTCCAAATTAGCAAAGGTTTTGGTATGGTTCATGCATAATGAACCATAATTGTTGTGTATGCATACATTCTTTTTCTTTTTCATTGTTGTAATGATTATTGTTTTAGGTAGCTGGCTAAATGAACAGTCCAATAGTTTTTACTCAATAATATAGTAGTTAATGAAATATGTCATTACAGTTTTTTATCTATGCTTGCATTTTCCTCTTGTATTAATCGTTGAAATGATGTTTTAGGTAAAAGTCTAGATGAACAGCTGCTACGTTTCTTCTTCAATAACATCAATTCATGAAATTCCAATCCAAGTTTGTAATGTATGGCTACATTTTCTTCGTGTGCATTGCGATGATTTAAGCTTTAATTCATTGGCTTGATAAAACACTCCTAAAGACTTTCTTAATAACATTAGTTATAAAATGTTAGTTCACCTTTGGGTAATGAAATACCAATCTAGTTGTAGTTGTTATTTTTGTATAACAAATTCTCATAATGTCTAGTGTATGAATGGTCTTAATCGATTTTTGGATTTACCTCAAATTCCTTCTTTATGTGTGGAAGTGGATTGGGTGATGTTTCTAGGACAATTTATCTCTCTCTCTCTCTCTCTCTCTCTCTCTCTCTCTCTCTTCAAAAAGAGAAAAAAAATAAGTCCAACATCATATGGAATCTAGAAACTCTTAACACTAAATGGAAACTCCCTTTTAGCATCTCACAACATATGAATCTTTTTCCTTGGACACCATCTACATATCTCATATATGTCTAACATATGTTACTTCAATATATTCTATCTAATAAGGCCATTGCATTGCATGACAACTCCTTCATGTCACTACTAAAAGAAAAATATAATCAAATATGTAGTCCATAGTTAGAAAAAAACCCATCTACATGCTCATCCAACCAAAGAAAACTTTGGAATGAAATCCAAGCCTTGTTTAGAAACAATAAGAGTTGTCTTTTTGTTGTCTTCCACTGCAAGTGAATGTAAGTTGTAGTCAACTTTGCCTTAGAATCCAAATATTTAGAGAACATCCTAGCATATAAAATATTGTTGGGTGGCAAGGTATTTAGAGGACACCTTATTATATAAAATATAGTTGGGTGACTGGATATTTAGTGTGGATATAATTGCTCCCTAAAAACACATTGCATTTTATATTGGATATTTAGTATGGAGATAATTGCTCCCTTAAAGCATATTACTTTTTTCTAATTGGGTGACCCGCTTTTCATAAATAGTTTTTCTTAATTCATATTGCATTTTTCTCTATCTTTAGAGTATTCTTTTAAAGGTTTAACTAAATTAAAAATTAACGGTTATTTCTTATAAATGTGAGTTATATTTATTAAACACTTATCCCATTATTTTATAATTCACATTAGTAGCCCATATCCATTATCAAATCCTTTGTGAAAAAATAAATTCTAATCTATCTTTAACCTTAAAGCCACATAATATCAATCTCATATGACCGTTGATTGATTAATTCACATCCACATTGAGAAGTAATTTCATTTGACAAAGTAATATGTAAAGATGGGTTGGAATTTCATTTTTATTTTTACCTTTAAAATTAATTGTTTTTGAAGTTTTGAGGTTTTATCTTCTTAGTCACATAACATTTCATTAAAAGAGTTACTCTTTGGATAGAATTCTTTCAATTTTTTATTAAAGAATTTAAGTAATGAAGAAATTAGTTTTTATTATATACTTACCACAAATCTAATAAAATTACTTATTGAAAAATAACACAAACTAATAATTGACACCCACCAGCACCCATATTACCTGCAATTAAAATTTGGGCTTGGAAAACCTTTTCAAAGTTCATTGTCTTGAAAACTAAAAACATAAAATAAATAACCGCTTATAAAAATAGCTAAACATCAAAAATACATTTTGAAAAATTATTTACTATTTTAGTCCAAAATCGTCCCAAAATATATAGAAATATTTGACTGAAAAAATAAACCCCAAAATATTTAGAAATATTTAACTGAAAAAATACCCCATAACAAACAAAACTTGGTCAAATTTCAACCATGACCAGCAACTAACAAAGCAACTAACAAAGAGCGAAAAATATATTGCAAGCTATACGATATTTAATGCAGCTACCGTCGCAGTATAAACCATTGGATTTCAACCGGGCGATATATTGTTTGCCCTAACAAAGTACCCCACCGTCTCTGCCTGAATCCAACATACAAAAAAATGATTATTATTAAAATTACGAAATTATACGAACTGTAATATCCTGGCGGCACCATTTTAACCGGATTCAGTACCAAAGTGGCCAAAACAACGCGCTGTGGGACGCCGGGGTCAGCATTTTAGCCGGATTCAGTACCAAAGTGGCCAAAACTTGCTATGGGACGGTGACGGTTAGACTTTATCATAAGTGCTATGGGGACACTGACGGTTAATTTTGGCCAACGTGCTATGGACGGTGACGGTTAGACTTTATTACAAGTGCTATGGGGACACTGACGTTCAGTTAATTAAGGAGTGAGCTAAATTTTAGATTATTTTTATCATTTTAGATAATAAAAATTGTTAAAATAACAGTTTTAGTTTGTTTAAATTATCGCGGCTTATAGAAAAGGCTAAATCTATCTTTGTAACTAAAATTACAATTTTAACAAAAAAAAAATTCTTTATCACAAATTTAGCTAGAGTTTAGCTCACTCCGTTAATTAACCTTTACAGCTAACAAAGCCCGATCCCGCTCTAACGTCGAACGGGAAATTACACCGATTAAGAATCAACGACACGCATTAAAGATAATAACGGTCAAACGACCTCATGGAAAATGAGAAACCCTAACTATAACATTATATATCGATTGATGTTGGACAGGAAAACACCAAAGTGATCTATAGATCGATCGAGGAAGCGCCGGGTCTCTGTGCATTACATCCCCGACTAAGAATATCGAGAGTTTGGAGTGAAAGTTGAAGGAGAGCCAATCATGGCCAAAATATTCTGCCATGACGAGAGAGTCCAGGAAGGACCAGCGGCCAGAGAGGAAGACTCAGGTACGAAATTGGTTTCTAATTTTCGAACTGCAGGTATAAGGATCAGTTCTGAAAAAAACCCTATCACTGAATCGAAGAAAAGACGACGGGGTGATGACGGTAACGCTGACGCAGCTGTTGGCGCCGATAATGAGCTTCATGGAGAGGACGGAGCTGTGGTGGCCCGAAAGCAGCTGGGCTCCAGGAACAAGCCGCCGAAGGTTCCTCTGATTGGAATCCGTGAGATGTCAGCTGACACGATGAGAAGTCATCTATTGGAGGTTCCCAGTGGATTCAATGTCATACATACCTTGGAAGCCTTCATCAACAGTTGCCGGCGGGGAGTCATTGTTCTGAGTGCGAGGGGGACTGTCCACAACTTTACCCTGCGGCAGCCAGTCGTTGTACGGGGCATAGTGCATAATACCCGGGTCTTTGAAATTATATCCCTGTCCGTAGCATTCCCGCGTGCTGCTGATACCCTAGGACGTACAGAATTCAAAGTCAATTTAAGAGACGCCCAAGGTAATCTCGTTGGAGGGACAGTTAAAAGTATGGTAGCGCACGGCTCCGTCCTGCTTATACTTGGCACAGTCCTGGCCATCAACCCGGAGGTGTTAAATGTTGGACCCAAACTTCCTGACAGCTGCAAGGGCTGCTCAGCAGCGCTTCCAAGCACCTTTGATGACAGTACAGCAACAGATGGAGTCAGCCCCTCCTATGGCATTGCAGAAAGGGATGGACATCCAGTCAGACCCTCCTATGGTATTGCACCAACAGACATGCATCCAGTTAGGCCCTCCTATGGCATTGGATCAACATATGGACATCCCAAGCCCTCCTATGGCATTGGAGCAATGGACATCCAGCCAACTATGCAGAAACCCATAGACATGATGTCTATGAATAACCTTGTGCCAAATCTGGCTATAGGATTAGCAAGGCCCAACCCTCATGATGACTCCCTTCAAGCACGACCTTCAGTAAGGCCTAACCTAAATCTGGCTATAGGTTTAGCAAGGCCCAACCCTCATGACGACTCCCTTCAAGCAGTCAGGCCTATGAATCTGGCTATAGGATTAGCAAGGCCCAACCCTCATGATGACTCCCTTCAAGCACGACCTTCACTAAGGCCTAACCTAAATCTGGCTATAGGTTTAGCAAGGCCCAACCCTCATGACGACTCCCTTCAAGCATTCAGGCCTAACCTAAATCTGGCTGTAGGTTTAGGAGGATCTAACCCTCATAATGTCTCTCCTCAATGAGAGTACTCATGGTTCTAAATTAGCTAGCTTTGTTGTATTTGTTAGGTTTTCCTCCAATTCCTAGGCAATAGATATGCATGACTCCTTTTGTAGTAACATCTATTTTTAGTAAGAAATGTTGTGAGTATTTTGATGATCTGAAGTTTTGCAATGGAACTAAATAGTAGTATCCAACCCTCTTGATGTCTCCCACTCTTGGTTCTAAATTAGCTAGCTTTGTTGCATTTGTGAAGGTTTTCATACAATTCTTAGGTAATAGATTTGCATGACTTGTTCCAATGTAGTAACAACTATCTCCAGTAGAGAAATTTTGTCAAGGTTTTGCAATGACATGGAATAGACTTATCCTGAAAATTGTTGTTTATGAATGATGGTTTTTTGGTTTTTGGAGTATTTTGTTATCTATAAATGATGACTTTTGTTTTTTAGAGTCCTATATGAAAGTCATTATTATAATCATGTGAAACTTTGTTTATTTGTTCATTATAACTGATGACGTCTTTTGGTTGACTTTGAATGAGCACTATATTGTTTTTGAAATTCTGTTTACTTGTATTAGACTTTGGTTGAAATAAAATATTGTTTACTATGAATGATTAGGCCTTTTGATTTTTACAATATCATGTTATATTATGTAATGAATGAGTATTAAATTTAGTCAAAATTTTGTGATCTATGAATGAAAAGTAGAGTTTCCTTTAAAATTGATCATTATGAATGAGAGAGGCTTTTGATTCTTACAATCTCATTTCACAGTATGTAAATGCTAGTTAAATTATAAAATATCAAGTATAAATGAAAAGAAAATATGAAAAATGATTGAAATTAAAATTATTATTATTTAATTTAAATTTACAATTGATTGTTTTATAGCTTTTTAACCATCTCATCCTTTTAGTTCTTTAGATTTTATGTTGCATTACTGAATGAGTACTAAATATTGTTCGACTATGAATCACCATTAAAATTTGCTTAAAAATTGTTGGTCATGAATTTGGGCCATGAAACTAAATATTGTTTGACTATGAATAAGCATTAAAATTTGCTTAAAAATTGTTGCCTATGAATTTGGGCCATGAATTTGATGATATGAAGTTTTACAGTGGGACTCAATAGTAGTATCCAACCCCCTTGATGTCTCTCACTCGTGATTATAAATTCGCTAGCTTTGTTGCATTTGTGAATGTTTTCATACAATTCCTAGGTAATAGATTTGCATGACTTGTTCCTATGTAATAACAACTATTTTCACTAGGAAACTTTTGTCAACATTTTGATGATATGAAGTTTTGCAATGAGACTAAATAGACTTATCGTGAAAATTGTTATGAATGATGGTTTTTTGGTTTTTGGAGTATTTTGTTATCTATAAATGATGGCTTTTGGTTTGGCTTTTGGAGTCCTATATAAAAATCACTATTATAATCATGTGAAGCTTTGTTTATTTATTCATTATAAATGATGAGGGCTTTTGGTTCACTATGAATGAGCATTGTATTTTTTTTAAGTTTTGTTTACCACTACAAGACTTTTGTTGAAATAAAAAATTGTCTACTATGAATGATTACGCCTTTTGATTTTGTCACGTCTCCACCCCTCATCCAGACGATGGAGAGGACATGACCAACACTACTGCAAATGGACGAACTAGCCCATGAATATAAAAATAAAATGCATCGAACATAAAATACATAAACAAATACATTGTACATGTAAATCCATACTCGAAGCAAAACTCATTCATTCAACACATTCAACATGTTCATAATTCATAAATCAAGCAAATACAGTTGTAGAGGTAAATACACAAGAGAAATACAAGTGAATACTTATCTTGTAATTGAGTTGGCCCGCAACTAGCTATGTCACTGCAACATTCCACCGAACCATAGGCGAGTGTGATCATCAATCTCTCAGCATCACTGCCACCCCCAAGTTGGGAATGATTTCCACAAGGATCTAGGGAGTAACATGCTTACACACAGCAAAACCATACACCAAGTCAAGCCATCATAGTTAGGTTTCACAGACTATCCAGCTAAGCGAATAAACAACTAGGTTGCACAGGCTATTAAGGAAACAATCCAATAACATGTGGGTTCCTTGGACTTACTCATCCAAGCCAATATTTAAATCAAACATACAGTCAACCAATTAATAGATGGTTCCTTGGACGTACCCAACCAAGATAACCTACTAATCAAACACAAACAACCATCTAAGAGATGGGTTTCTTGGACTTACTCAACCAAGTCAACACGAGGATGCACTTCACAGCCAAACACAACTGTTGGGTATTAACAAAACATTCTTGGGAAACCAAAATGAAATGGTTGAGGGGAAAACAACCCTGCATGAGAAAATACGATTTTAGGAATCATTCTTGGGCAATATGGGAGAAAAATCGACCACCATAGACCCCCAAATTGTACATCTAAAATCAGGAAACATTTTCGGCAATAGAAGGAGCAAAAACGACCTCCATTCACGTATAAATCGGGAAATCTTGGCTCCCTAACCACTGAGTAACACAAAAATGAATTTTTGGGTATGGAATGATAAGGAAACAATATAAATAGTGAGGGAAAAATGCCCAACAAGCCCCATCTACATGAGGGAGACAAAAATGGCCCCATCAAACACCAAAAACGTGAATCCCTGTTGCATATGCACTCAGCAACACGAAAAGGGTTCCTAGCCCTTCAAGAATGAAGAAAAATGCAGAAGAACGTGAGGGAAGCTCCCAGCTTTCTCACAAGGGCAAAAATGGCCTCTTCAAAACCCAAAAATCATGGTCCCCTTCTTCCCATTCCCCCAGCAACACATAAAACGAATTAGGGGCATGGAGAAGTGAAGAAAATGACAGAGATAGTGAAGGAGAGAGCTCAACCATCTTCGTGTTGTGTGAAGGAGCCCAAACGTGAATGAGAATGGGTGAGGAATGAAATATGTGGGTGAATAATGTCTTGGGCATGCACTTCCAGGCATTTACTTGCCCCACAAGTCAAAACACACTTTTCCAAAATAGGTGGTCTTCCCAATTCGAATTTGACCTCCATACCTTTCCCATCCTAAGGAAATAACTTCCTCAACCAACTTCTAGATGACTGGCTACAAAAGACAAAATGGGTAGTTGACAACTTTATGGGTTTTCCCTTTGACATTTGGCTTTACCCTATTGGCTCAAAGGTTTGAATGTTTCCTCCTCCACATTCCTTGTGAAAGCATACACTCATCTCTTTAACGTTCCAGTGCATAGCTAGTTGTGGTATTTTTATTAATTTTCATTTTTACTTGATGTCTCAAAACATATTGTTTCTTGCTAGCACATAAACCATCGGTATCGATTTTAATTGCTGAAACATAAAACACTAAATCCATGGTGGTCTCTTTTCCTTAAGCTCCACACCACGATTTATTAACACTATTTAAATCATATGCAATTCAATACCGTGGAGTCAAAACCGGGGTGTTACACATTTTGACAATACCATGTTATATTATGTAATGAATGAGTACTAAATTAAGTCAAAATTTTGTTCATTATGAATGAAAAGTAGAGTTTGCTTAAAAATTGTTCATTATGAATGAAAGACTCTTTTGGCTCTTATAATCTCATTTAAAAGTATGTAAATTCTAGTGAAATTATAAAATATAAAGTAGAAATTAAATGAAAATATAAAAAATGATTGAAATTAAAATTGCTATTATTTAATTTAAAATTACAATATATTGTTTTGTAGTTGTTTAACTATCTCACCATTTACAAAGAGCTTTTGGTTCTTAAGATTTTATGTTGCATTATGTGAATGAGTATTAAAATATTGTTTGACTATGAATGATCATTAAAACTTGCTTAAAAATTGTTAGCCATGAATGGGAGAATTTTTTGATTCTTACATGTTCATATTTTATGATATAAATGCTACTTTAAATTATAAAATATCACATAGAAATAAAAAAGAAAATAAGATAAATGATTGAAATTAAAATTGTTGTTATTTGATTTATATTTCAAATTTATCATTTTAGTATTTCTTAACCTTTTAACAATTTATATAAAATTTCAAATTTTGAATATTGATAATTTATTAATCACAAAATACATTAATAATTTATCCAAATTTATTAAAATTCACAATGATATAAAATGTAATAAAAAATATCATATTATATTAATATAAAAAAATTCAAATTTTATATGGAAAAAAAAATATAAATGTTAAAAAAAGCCAAAATTACTCCCCATATTATATTTTCAATTCATTTTCAATTCATTTTCAACCATATATATATAATTATTTGAATTTATTATTCAAAATTTTAACACGGTTGTCTAAAACATCATATGTTAACAATATTTCTTAATTTGAATTAAAATAAATTATTATTTTAATTTTATTAAATCAATTTAATTATTGCATATGGTTATGTTTTTTTCTATTTCAAAAATTTATCTATTTAAAAATATATCTCACTACAAAGAACTAAAATGTTCTTTGATTTATTCCAAAAATTATAGACATGAAGTTAAAAACTTAGGCATATGACACAAAGCGTTAGACTCAATGATTTGAACTAAAATGTTTGATTTATTCCAAAAATTATAGACATGAAGTTAAAAACTTAGGCATGTGACACAAAACATTAGACTCAATGATTTTTTTTGTTATTTATTTATTTATTTTAGGGTAGTGAAGTTATGATAATGAAGATTACCTTATTTTAAGAAAAAATAAATTAAGAGAATTAATTGTAAGACTTGATATAAATATATATTATTTTAGGAAAAGCTATTTATTCTATGTTTTGAATTTTTATGTGATTTTTGATGGGAACCTAACCACTGTGAAATCTAAATTTGGAAGCATTCAAGACTTCAAATGACACTCAGATTATGCAATTTTAATATATATGCCTAATATTTTTGGACATAATCTTAATATATATGCCTAATATTTTTTGAAAATGTCCAATAGATTGATTAAAATAAACCAAAAAATATACTTTAATATTCTAATTATTGGATTTTCTCGTGGATTTTTCCCCCAATTTAGGTATAAATACTTATATTTGATTTAATAGAACTTGGAATAGATTTTGAAATATTTTAGGATAACATGTATAGTTACATTTCAAAATAGTGAGTGGGTTAACAACTAAATTTACTTTCACAAAAAAAAATATTAATATGTGGGCAAATTTTAAAAATTTATGATGGAAATTCTTCCCCATATTAGGGACAAATTCTACTAAATTTGTAGTTAAATCAATTGATCGGAACTTTCTTTATGATAAAATACCCTTCAACCCATTTTAAGATAATCCACTAACTAAAATTTCAAAAAAGAGAGCATTTTAATGTAAAATTTCACCTTGCCTAAAGAGAAATTGAGTTTGTCCATTATGAATATGATTAAACAACATTTTATGATATTTATCATTAATATAAAAAAATATCATAATGATAAATGTTTTACTTGGTTTTGTTGTGGTTATACTTGGCAGAGTCATGGCCGTCAACCATGAGGTTTTAAATGTTCGGCCCAAACTTCATGAACTCCTCCTTTCTCCAGGTGCAAGGGCTACTCATCAACAGTTCCAAGTACCCACTTTGATGACACTGTAACAACCGATGGACATCTATACAACCCATCCTTTGGCATTGCATCAAAGGATGGGAATCAAGTGAGTCCCTCCTATATTGGCATTGCATCAACAGATGGACATCCAGTCAGGCCCTCTTGTGGCATTAGAGCAACATATGGACATCCCAGGCCCTCCTATGGCATTGGAGCCTTAGATGGACATCCAACCAGCCGCTCTGATGCCAATGCAACAAAGGATATATATAATGTATATGAATAACCTTGTTCCAAATATGGATGTAGGTTCAGTAAGGCCCAACCCTCATGATGGATCCCTTCAAGCAGGGCCTTCAGTAAGGTCCAACCCTCATGATGTCTCCCTTCATGCAGAAAATAATCTGGCTATAGATTTAGTAGGGTCACAACCCTCATGATGTCTCTTCTGTAGGAGGGAACTCATGAATCTAAATTAGCTAGCTTTGTTGCACTTGTTAGGGTTTTCATCAAATTCCTAGGGAATAGATTTTCATGACTCGTTCTATTGTAGTAACAACTATTTTTAGTAGGGAAATCTTGCCATTATTTTGATGATCTTAAGTTTTGAAATGAGACTCAATAGTAGTATCCAACCCTCATGATGTCTCCCCTAAGTGAGAGAACTCAGGGTTCTAAATTAGCTAGCTTTGTTGCAATTCAGAATGTTTTAATCCAATTCCTAGGTAATAGATTTGCATGACTCGCTCCACTATAGTAAAAACTATTTTAAGTAGGGAAACGTTGTTAGTATTTTAATTATATGAAGTTTAGCAATGAGATGAAATAGACTTAACCTACAAATTATTGTTTATGAATGATGGTTTTTAGTTTTTGGAGTATTTGTTTTATTTATAAATGATGACTTTTGGTTTTTGGAGTCCTATATGAAATTCATTATTATAATCATGAGAATTTTTGTTCATTTGTTCATTATAAAGGATGGGGGATTTTGGTTCACTATGAATGAGCACTATATTTAGTTTGAAGTTTTGTTTACTAGTACTAGACTTTGCTTGAAAAAAAGATTGTTAACTATGAATGATTAAGCTTTTTTATTTTTACAATCTCATGTTATATTATGTAATGAATGCGTACTAAATTTTGTCAAAAAAAATTTCACTATGAATGAATAATAGACTGTCACAAACCAATAATTTCCACAATAAAATTTTTTCGATATATATATATTCTTTTACCGATGACTAATGTAATATTGATTACAACATAAATACCATGATGTTTCAATGGAAAGTATCTTATACTGGTTTCTTACTGATCTTTGAGAGGTTATACACTATGCAGAGTTTGCATGGTTATCAACAATTTGCCTTCACACCTGAAGGTGATGTTTTCGACACCTTTTTCATTTATCTTGTTACATGTGTTTTCTAAGGGTTACCTAGCCATAAGGATGGATTCTTCCTTATTTGTTGCATCCTAAAATTACTAAGAAGGAAAGGGAGTCTATGGTGTTAGGCACCATAGTCTTGATCCCCTTACCAAAGCATGAAAATGATACTATGTTTGACCTAAGGTATAACTATGGTCTTGCACAAAGTGTAAAGGAATGAAGTTGTAAGTGCTTGAATAAAGTGTTACCAAAGTTGAGAGCTATGGTGTTTATACCATAGTCGAGATTTATTTATGGTAATACTATCATGGAGATGTTATATAACAATGTTTTGACCATACGGTAACTTGGGAGGTACAAGGTTATTATTTGGTTTGACCTTTGCATTAAATTTTTGTCCTTGCTGCGAGTTGACAATGAAAGTAGGTTTTTAAGAGATCATCGATGGGTGCATCCATGAAAGTGGGTAACACTTTTTGGCCAAATTTGGTGATGAAAACCTGATTTTTTACTCATGTGCTAGTTAGAAGCCCTCAAAACGCATATATGCCATGTGAATTTTGACCTGTAGTTAAAAAACAAATTGTAGAATATTATGTTGGCTTCCCAATTATACTTTTTTTAAAATATTGTGATGTCATTTAATGTGTAAAATTTTGCATTTAATGAACTATGTCACCTTAAAAATTTGAAGAAGTTAATCAGTGGCTGGTGTCTAACCCCAATAATTCAATCTTACATTAATAATTTAATATATATATATGAGCATGATCTAAACAAAATGCAATGTGGTCTGCATATTTTTTGTTAATTTATTTCGCAATATACAATTATTCATTATTTTTCGAAGGCGATCACATCTGAGTTCAACATCATTTTATACACGTGTGTCCATCCCAGCTTTTTTTTCACTATTATCAAAAATTGAAAAACCAAAGATACCCTTTTGAAGAGAACGCATCGATGTGTGGGCTGTGCATTTCTACGAAATTTTTGGATGTCTATTTTTTACCCTACGGTTTTTTCTTTGAGCTGCTTCGAAGTTGTTGTCAGGTTTTCTAAGTGTAAGTTTTAGAACTAGTTAAAAAAAAACCCATATGAATTCCAAAACGCATGCATGATACCTCAATGGATAGAGGATTCAGTGGTGAATCTATCGGTATTAACTCCGCTCAGTTGTGTGCCATAAATGGCAGGGTTTACACCCCTAGAAGACACAAAGAGACATTGATTTTCCTGTAAGAGGGGTAATTCTCTATTTTTTCGGCCCTCGATTGAGCTATTTAAATACCTCAATTGAGCTCTTAACAAAACCTTGATTGAGGGTTTACTAAACCCTCGATCGAGAGTTTTCCAAACCCTCGATCGAGGTCCTAATAAAACCTCGATCGAGGTTCTGGGACATAAAGAATTTCAACATGATTTGATTCGAATTCGGCCAACTTCGTGAATAATAAATCTCTTAGAAAATTAAACCATAAAAAAAAACATGACATTGCCAAACCGTCGTCATTTTACAAACCGCCATGGGGCCAAGGATTTGAGAAATTGATTGTTAAAAGTTTTTTAATGTTCATTAAACTAATTCAAAACACAAAATAGGACTGTAATGGAGCACTACTGGGGGCGGTGTGTTTCCCCTATATTTTATGTTAACTATTAGTTGTGGAGTAATTAGTGTTATAGATGTGATAGATTGGAATCACATCTATAACCCAATTACTCTACTACACATATTCAACAGATGAAGTGAATAACATAACGGGTTTGTTTCCTATTTATAGGCGGTTAAAAATGCTCGATCGAGGTCTTCTTTAACCCTCAATTGAGCGTTTATTTAACCCTTAATCGAGGTATTGAACCATTAACTGAGGGTTTATCAGAAGCTCAATTGAGCGTTTAATAAAAGTTCGATTGAGGGTCTAATAAACCCTCAATCAAGCTGTTAAGACCTCAATGAAGGGTTTAATAAAAGCTCGATCGAGGTGCGTTTTTTTTTTGACGAATTCGTCTTGCCAAAAATTGTAACCCACCTCCGTGGATACACCCCTAAGATTTAATATCGTCCCTCCACTTGTCCAACATGCTAGTCAAGGGTTTTAATAGGGTTTTACCTTTTTTTGTCCTGTCTGAACGTTTCATTTCGCTGGTTAACTTGGTGTGAGGTTTTTGAAAGAAGCTTTTCCTTCCATGGATGCGCTTAGTAGCTTCACCCATTCACTCTTACCCAAATTGTTAAAGGTGTCTTTACTGGTTGCTTCTGAGGTGTGTTGGATTTTTTGGTTCGCGTTAATGGATTCTACTAGACTCATTCGTGTTGGTTGCTGTGTAATGAAACTAGGCCATTTTCCATTGTCGTTCAACTACCTTTAACCTAGTAAGCTTAGCTCTACAAATAAATTGATACGCCTTCTTCTAACTCTCGGGAGGTAAAGACTAACTAGTATATTCGATTTTCTTTGCTCGCAGACGAGGGATAATGGCGTCTAGGAGGAGTCGACCCTTGGCCCTCTCTACAATAGGATAAGGTAAATCTTTTAATTGAGTTATTTAGTGTTTTCATTCTTTCAATTAAAATTTAATATGATTTAACTGCAATGTGTTTGCTTGCAGGTTTGGGGAAAAGGACGAGGGTGGTGATAGGGTAAACTTCTGCCAGGTTTGCTACTTCCCAACCCAAGGTGAGTGTATGAAAAATTTACTCTATTTATTAATTATTTAAAATCCATGTTCATTTAGTTGATCTGTAATGTCCCCAAAAATCGAAAATAAAAAAAATTATATGCTAGTAAAAACTACCTAGATGGAACATTATTTACTTACGGAACTCTATCGTACACTTTATGTATCTTTGTTTAGTCGTAAGTTGTTCTTACGTTTTGTCATTTATATTTCAGTCATTACTTTTAATGTATTTTACATATGATGTTGTACTACTGTTTACTGCTTAGTGTTATGTTTACACTTTTTTCGCTTATGTGTCGTCATTGGATTTATGTGCTTCGTCCTTTCTGCATTGTCAGACTTGTTAATTATGGAGTCCTAACTTAACCTTGTTTGTGGAAACAAAGTGGGTGGAGTGGCGGGACTTTTTCTCCCATGACAGTTTGAGAGGTAAAGTATTACTTTGTTACGCAGGCTTACCTAGTTCAATCGAACTAAGGCACCTCTTTTATTTACTTAGCAGTTCATTATTTTTGCGACGAGATCTGGTGTAAAGTGTGTTGAAAGTCTTGATCCTAGAGGACCTGCTGCTAGTTGTTACGTTGCTTATCGACTTGGTTTTATAAATCAATGTAGCTACTACGGCTAAATTTCATGTACACTAATTATTCTTCGTTATGATTTAAATTTGTTAGTCTATATGTCATTAATACATTTTACGTTCTATGTATATTTTTACTACACATATTAACATCTCTTATGTTTTTTTATTTGGCAAGTTATTTATTGGATTAAGAGCGGACCTTTGAGTTTTATGAGGGTTAAAACATTAACATGGAATATTGCATATGCCATGTTCGCTAAGCATTTATGCTTAACACTTTTTGTACTGGATTTTAATATAAGGTTGTAAGCCTAAAGTGTATATCATTTAAATTATAAGATGTATTCCTTATGGCATTACACCTTGGGCTAATGCATCCTATGCTCTATGTACTATTGTAATCTCACCATCATGCAAACCTTGTAATATGTTAGCATTGATGATAGAGTTTGGGTGGCGACTTAATATATGGTATAAACCATACAATAGCAGGGTTTAAGTCTTTACATGAGGGGAGGTCATACATGGTAATACAACGAAACAACACTATGGAGAGTGGGATTTTATAATGATTTAATGATTTCCAGCTGGTGCATTCAATGCGTTTGGTGAAACATGACAGCCTTCCTTAGGCTTGGCTCATGATGGTTGTGTGTTGTTTGTCATTTGGGATTTTTCACTTTGGCTCTGCACAGGGGGAGGACCATGGAGGTGACCTCCAGGATTTGAGGTATGTCCTCGTTGGGTCTATACGCCTGCACATTTGTTTGGTTTATTGCTTATTATTGTGGCCATACTTCTCATCCATTTTCGATTGTATTTTGCAGGTGCCGAAAGGGAATGAGGAGTAGCGTGGATTTACTTTGGTGGGTTCTCAATGTTTGCAATCATGGCCATGGTAAGCCTTTGAGAAAAACTCTACTTGCTACCTCTCGGCCCTCTTGAGTAGAGTGTGCATAGATTTGATTGGTTGGGGTTTTATGCTATAGCTTTCGATGGGGGTTTTTAAGATTCACCTTTGGGAATAATGGTTATAGGATTGGATTTTAACAATGTTTTTAAAGGCTTCGGCTATGGAGTGAAGTCACACTCCCTCTGGTTCTGTGTATGAATTTGGGTTTGTAAATTTTACTTGGGCTGTTAGCATCGAAGAGAGGAATGTTTGGGCTTCTAGCATACCTGGTTTTGGTTTATGCAAATCATGTTTTCATTGGGGCCTTTTAGCCATGGGCTGTACCATTGCTTGCAATGGTGCGTTATCCCATTGGCATGCCTCTGTAAACTTGTTTATAAATTTTAATATGATGACTGTGTATTTTTACTTGGAAAGCTCTATGTAAATGGATGCATACTGTTTTGATTATTTGATTTACCATGGTTTAATCTTATGATGTGCATAGCGTGATTTCGCTGCGTTATTCTGTGGTTATGGTGGATTTATGTGGGCATTCACCATCTTGAAGGTTCTATGTATTACGACGTTACTTAGTTTGTAAAGTAAATATATGGACAACATGGGTACAGGCCATGCCATGAATGGCATGAGCCTTCCCACAGTGCTGCGATAGTATAGTGTAGGGTTAATTTTGTAGGATTGTGTATTAAATTTAAAACTTGGCCTAGGACGTGATTTAGGTGAGTACTGTGCATTCGTTGGTTTCGTAGAGGCCAGGGTTTAAGACCCTTTATGGAATTCGTTGTATTCTAATCCGTAAATGGACTCTATGTATTTATATTATATTTGGTGTATTTTATAAATCACATCCCGCATATGATTTGTTGTATAGCATGGCCTGTGTAAGAAATGATTATGGTATTTGGTTGTTGTTTTGTACATACCATTCTTATGGTCCGTTTTTATGGATTTTCCTTGGGTATAGACATACATGGGAATCGATGTCACGACCTCTATTGGCAAGCAGGGTTTTAATGTAATGTAATGACTGTTTTTTAATAAATAAGAACAAACTGGGCTTGCATGCCCATGGGATTCGATTCCTATTCCTGTTTGCAATATATGGATTTATAATATGATTTTGATGTTATTTTAATAGGATATGATTACTAAATAAGATGTATTATTTTAACTTAGATTATGGTAATGTATATATGGTAAAGTTAGAACCGAGGATTCTTTTATATGAGTTATGATCAAAGAATTGTAAAGGACCACATGGATGGTCACGATGCTTCCTTCATTTATTTAGTTCTGATACTGATTAGTTTAAAAGAAAAGTTTCTATACTAGTATAATCTTATTATGACATACCTTAAAAGGTCTTAGATGATTTATTTAATTTTGGAATTAAATGTATAGATAGTTTTCATAAAGGTTTATACTTGATGGCCTTATTTGTATATATATATTTATCTATAAAGTAGTTCTATTTGTAAATAATACCCTAAGGTATCTATTTAGTATATTTATTTCTTTAAACTTACTCCTATAATTAAATATACTATAATTTGAACATGTCTCTACTGAAAAATGTAATATGTCAGTAGAGTTATAAAGAATAGGTGAGCAATAATTAACAGGTCTTGATTTACCTTGTTTTATGGTAATAATTTCTTAATATTGAATGAATACAAAAACAAACTTTAGAGATGAAATCCTAGCTATATACAGCATATGATGATATTTAAAACCCTAGGGAGTATTGAAGAGAATACAAACCCTAGCAAAACCTGGGTAGAACATAAATTACATAGGGTTAGTAAATACATTGGAAACATTAATATAACATATTCATTATATAATCTAGAAAATAGCATAGACAATCTAAGGTTAGATTTTAAGAAATGTAACCCTAGGAGATATGGATAGAACCAATCAATTCTAGGGTTAATAATATATATAAAATCATTTACATAAAGAAGCCAACATTTACCCTAGAAATGAACTTGGACATACTAAGAACTCATACCTGTAATTTATCTTCCTGAAGCTCCTTTAATGGTTGAACATGCACACTTTTTAAATAACCAGCATATCAACTCAAGACAGATCTAACCTCTGATTTTGATGACCAAATCACTTGGGAACTACCACGTTCCTCCCAACCAAGACCTGGAACCGTTCCTGGTTCTAATCTAGATCCCCCTGAGCTGGAATCCAACATGCAAGTAGCCTAGAGCTCCTAAGGTAGGGTTTCCTAACTGGTATTCAGTTCTGAGTCAATCCTCTTTTCCTTGTAGGAGAAAATTCTCTAGGAAAACACTTGAGAGAAAAAACAGGCAGAATAATAATTCTCTAAGACAAAAATCAGAACCATAAGCCTTTGCTTGGCTTCAGTATTTATAGACAGAATTTTTAGTCAAAGGGATAGTTAAATCAAGAAACCTTGGTTTCTTGATTTAACCCTTTTTTATTACTGAGGTAATTTTCAATACTGAACCTAGGAACTTTTAACTAGTTCCTAGTTAAACTTTTATAGGCATTATACTATTTATAAATCCTTTAATAATAAATAATAATTGATGGAGATTCTCTTCTTTCTTTTATTTAATTATATATTTAATCATAATTAATTATTTATACAAACTATGTATAAAATACATAGTATTATAACACTTGTTAACATTTGTCTCCGGGCATCATATACCATGATCCCTCAACTAAATGACACTTGTTTATTAAGGTCAAGTAGATATGTGTCTTAGGTCTACTAGGCTAGGAAACTCTAAACAGTCTTGCATGTTGGATTTCTATTGTATAACGTGGTAGCTCTTCAGTACTTTGATGAGAATACAAAAATTAGAAATTTCATTTAATCACTTATAAATAAGTATGATGAGATGAATATTTTTCTCGAGTTGTTTTCACTCGAAAGTTATTATAATCTTTTCAGTAACCCCTAGCGCTTACCAGAGCCCATACTCAACACATATAGCAGGGAGTTACAAACATAGTGCAATTCCATTGTTTTTTCTCAACACTAAATTATAGGATGTATTTGTACAATACACTTAGGGATACAATGGCCAAGGATCCAATGCTCCAGAGCTTATGCTCAACATCAACATGGAAGGCTCTAGGGCTTATTCCCAACACATCCAACTATATTTTCATGTGTTCCATAGCTTCTCGCTCAACACAAAGGTAAGTACTCATGCACTATAGAGTTTCTTACTCAACACAATTCATCAATCACTCAAGTGTTCCAGAGCTCCTCACTCAACACAAAACATCTCGTCAATCATGTGCTTCAAGGTCCACGCCCAACACAAACAAGCATATACATATATCATTAGTAATTGGCTTATGCCCAATATTTAAAACAAATCATCATGTTCATATGCAGTGGGGTCCTTGATCCAATATAAAATAAAACATCAAGATAATCATCGTAATCAATAGACACATACCTATAAATGTTAGCTCCAAAATTTAAGATATTACATCCCTCCCCGCTTAGAACAACACTGTCCCTGGTGTTCTAGGGACTCGGAACGATATCATGAAACAAGGCAGGGTAAGCCTTTCTCATGGTGGCCTCGTTCTCCTAGGTAGCTTCATTAGCTTCAAAGTGCTTCCATTGCACTTTCAATTGGACCACGATGCATTTCCGAAGCTGAACTTCTCTTCTGTCCAATATATGAGTAGGCTCAGAAGCAAAATCCCGATTAGGTTCCAACTGTAATATGGACCAATCAACAACATGTTTAGTATCATAAACATATTTCTTTAACAAAGATTCATGGAAAACATTGTGGGCTCTTACATGCACGAAAAACGCTAGTTCATAAGCCACTAGCCCTTTCTTGGTGAGTATTTAAAAAGGTCTGCAAAATCTAGCTCCTAACTTACTGTACCTACCCAAGCTCAATGAGTTTCATTTGACTTTTACTTTCAAGTAAACATGATTTCCTATTTTAAAATCCTTATCCTTTCTTTTTCGATCTGCGTGACGTTTCTGGCGGTCCTGTGCTTCCTTAAGGTTCACTTGGACCTTGGTAACCAAATGTTCCAAGTCCATTAAAAAATTAGGCCCTAACATGAGCCAATCCACTGGGCTTTCCCAAGTAACCGGTGTCCTACACTTCTGTCCATAGAGTACCTCAAAGGGACTCATCTTGGAAGAAGCCTAATAACCATTGTTATACGCAAACTCTATGAGATGCAAGTAATCCTCCCACTTTGTGGGATTGTTCATGACATACATTCATAGCTTATCCTCGAAAATTTGGTTTAATTTTTCATTCGGACCGTCTGTCTGTGGATGATATGCAGTACTGAATTTCAACCGCGTTTCCAAGACAGAGAATAAACATCTCCAAAATTTCCCTATGAACTTAACATCTCGATTCGAGATAATTACCTTGGGTATCCCATGTAATCTAAATATCTCTTTCAAAAATATATATCAGCAATATTCAAGGCCTTGTAGGTCAATTTTATAGGAATGAAGTGTGGTGCCTTCGACAACTTGTTGATGACCAGAAAAATAGAATCATTTTTCTTCTTATTTTTTGGTAAATCGGTGATAAAGTCCATACTAATAAACTGCCACTTCCATTCCGGAATGGGTAATGGATGCAGCAATCCCGCAGGATGCTTATTCTCAATCTCGACTAGCTGGAACTCCAAACATTTCACAATAAACATTGCAATGTCGGCCTTCAACTTAGGCCAGAAAAAGTGTCTCTTGAAAACGGATATCATCTTTTGATATCCCGGGTGCCCTGAGTAGGGTTCCCTATGAAATTCTGTGAGGATGCTAGACCGAAGGTCCCCTCCTTGAACATACGAGTGATTATTGGACCATAGCAGTTGGGATTCGTTGACCTTTTATCCTTTTTGTTGTTGAAGCAACCTGTCTTCCTTAACTTTCTTGAGATTCTTTACATAGAAGGGGCCAACTTTGTTGGCCTCTCTAATCTTTTCATTCAAATCTACATCGGTTTGAATCAAAGAGACCTCGTAAATCATGTCAGTTTTTTGGCTTAAAGCATCAGAAACCTTATTCTCCTTGCCCTTAATGTGCTTAAGCTCGGAATGGTAATAGCCTAGGAAAGTCAACAATCTAGCTTGCCTCACATTCAGATTTTGTTGATCAAATAGATACTTTAGACTCATATTGTCTGTCTTTAGAAGGAACTTCCTTCCCATAAGTTAGTGCCTCCACATCCTCAAATCATGGATGATGGGTGCTAACTCAACATCATGTGTAGGGTAATTTTTCTCATGTTCTTTCAACTTCCACGATTCGTAACAGATCGCGTGATCATTCTGCAAGAGGACTTCTCCAATTCCTTCCTTTCTTGCATCTGTGCAAACAACGAAATCCCCATCGGGATTCACAATCCGCAACACTGGTGCATTCATCAAAAGTTGTTTAAGCTTTTGAAAACTTTCTTCACACTTGTTAGTCCATATGAACTTATTTTCTTTCTTTTGCAAATCAGCCATGGGGCAAGCAATTCTTGAGAAGTTCTCAATGAACTTTCGATAATATCCAGCTAATCCCAAGAATGACCTAATGTCAGTGACACTAGTAGGGGTAGGCCAATCCTTTATGACTTTAATATTTTTCGTGTCCACAACTATCCCTATATCAGAGATAATGTGACCTAAATACTGTATCTGTGGTTTGTAAAAATCACATTTACTAAACTTAGCATAAAGTTGGTGTTCTCTTAACACTTGTAGTGCTATACGAAGGTGTTCTTCCTATTCCTATTTATTCTTGGAATAAACCAGGATGTCATCAATAAAGACTAGGATAAACTTATCTAGATAACTACTGAATATGTTGTTCATCATAGACATAAAGTTCATGGGTGCATTAGTCAAACCGAACGGCATCACTACAAACTCGTAGTGTCCGTACCTCGTATGAAAGGAATTTTTCTGAATATCTTCGTCGCGAATCCATACATGATGGTATTTTGATCGTAGGTCAATCTTTGAAAATATTATAGCTCCTTCTACTTGATTGAACAAGCCATCGATCCGATAGAGTGGGTAACAGTTATTTATGTTCATTTTGTTCAACTGACAGTAATCAATGCACATCCACATTGTACTGTCCTTCTTCTTTACGAACAATATTGGTGCTCCCTAAGGGGATACACTGGGTCAGATATACCCTTTCTCTATCAACTCCTCTAACTATAGTTTGAGTTCCACCAAATTAGCTGCACTCAAGCGGTAAGGGGCTTTGGAGGATGGAACTGATCCTAGGGTTAGTTCGATGGAGAAGTCTAGGTATAGTTTCAAAGTTAATCTGATAATTTCCTCATGAAACACATCCTTGAATTCTTTAAGAACGGGGAAGTCTTCTATGCATTGTTCCCTATCAGACTATATGTCGGGGATGTTTACTGCAAATAACTTGCATCCTTTCTTCATGCATTTCTTTGCTTGTAAGGCTTACAAAAACTTTCTTTGGAATGCCCTGAACCTTCACTTGGTTCCCTAGGCTATAAGTACACAAGATACACTTGTGCAAACAATTGAGCATGAGATGGTGTTGTTCCAGCCAGTCCATACCGATAAGTACATCATACAACCCTAAAGGTATGATGTCTAGGTTTACTTTTGTAACAAAACCATTTAGGTTTACCTCACATTCCTTAACAATTTCTGAAACCTTCCATTTCGTACCTATGGCTACCTGAACCAATGAAGGTTTATCATGTTTTACTTTTCCTAGTTTGCATATATCAATAATTTTTGGTGCAACATAGATCCGGAAAGCATCATGATCAATAAGTATTGAAACAGAAGTGTTCAAGATCTTACCTTCTATCTCGACCATCGTAGCTTGATGATTTGCCTGTCGGCCATTGAATGCTGCATAGATCCGGGGTGTTCCCGCTATGTCCTCTATGGCTGATTCCTCTTGTAAGTTGTGCAAGACCGCATCGGTATTGTTCTTACAATTGCGGGAATAATGAGGCCCACTGCATTTCTAGCACTTGATCTGTAACGGGGTAGCATTGGCTCCACTTGCTACTGGTTTGTTAACATTAGAAGCTGATACATAAGGCCTTGTAGCAGGTTTATTAAAGTTCCTGTTTGCTTGAAAACTGTTATTCTACTTTCTGTATGGCTGTGGGTTGGACCAATGTTTGCAGTTATCAAAGAAGTTCTCATACTTGACTCGGTTTTAGTTCAGGTTTTCCTGCCTCAGCTATCCATGCTCATAACAGATCCTAGCTTTGTGCAGTGTGGTATCCAAATTCTTAGGCATGTCAAATTCAATCCTATTCTGGAAATTGAGAGGAATACATCCTAGGAATTGTTGTATCTTTACCTTTTCTTCCTTGATGTATGGTACATAATGCAACAGACCTAGAAATATGTTAATAAACACATTCATAGTCATGGATCCCATGCGTAGTTTGTGAAACTCTTTCACTTTTCGGTCAAATAATCTTCCGACATATATTTTTCTTGGAAATTTTTTTGGAAAGTATCCCAGTGTATTTCTTGTAGCTCATTTTCTTGGTGTGTTTTAAATCTCTCCACCATCTTGATACTTTTCCATTCAAGTTATAGTTGGCAAGCTGAGCCTTCATCTCACTTAAATAGCTATGAACCTGAAAGTACTTACTCATGCCCAACAACCACTCTTCAGTCTTTTCCCCCATGTTTACTTTATCTTCAAAGGGTAGGCCTCTTATTTTTCGGAACTCCCCCTGAAGACTGTCATTACTCTTTTTCTTCTTTCTCTGTAGAGAAAGTGAGTCACCACTAAAAGGACTATGATGGTCTTCTTTAGTTGCTTCAGGGGTACATTTTTTTTCCTCTATTCGTGGGTTGTTGGCCCGCTTTGGGTAAGGTTCTCTTTTGGAACTATATGTGGATGGAGTAGGTTTTCCTTGTGGGCTTCCTCCTGTCATATTTCTCAGTAAGGCTTCATTATAGCTTTTTGTTCCCTCCCTTCATTCAGGTTGTCTTCTCTGAAACTTTTTAATTCATCTTGAAGACTGTGTAAAGTTTTTAAAACATCAGATTTTAGCTCTACCACCAGCTCCGCTTCCCAAGTGGGGGTGGTCATCTTCCCTCGATGATTGTTTTCTTATTTAGTATTAATAAACTGAACACTGTTGTAAAAATTTCCTGTCAACACAAAAAAATTTAAATCACAGAAAAATTTCTATTAGTAACATATTTAATTAACATACTTTATTTGCTCTACGTGAATGCTTGGTGTGCCCATAGGTCTCTCAGTATTGAAACTGGGCTCTTATACCACTTGTAATATCCCAAAAAATCGAATTTTTTTTATAAGCTAGTAAAAACTACCTAGATGAAACATTATTTACTTACGTAACTCTATCGTACACTTTATGTATCTCTGTTTAGTTGTAAACTGTTCTTATGTTCTGTCATTTATATTTTAGTCCTTACTTTTAATGTATTTTACCTATGATGTTGTACTTCTATTTACTACTTAGTGTTATGTTTACACTTTTGTCGCTTATGTGTCATCATTGGATTTATGTGCTCCATCCTTTCTACATTGTCGCACTTGTTAATTATGGAGTTCTAATTTAACTTTGTTTGTGGAAACAAAGTGAGCGAAGTGGCGGGACTTGGTCTCCCATGACGGTTTGAGAGGTAAAGTATTACTTTGTTATGCAGGCTTACTTAGTTCAATCAAACTAAGGCACCTATTTTATTTACTTATACAGTTCATTACTTTTGCGACGGGATCTAGTGTAAAGTGTGTTGACAGTCTTGATCCTAGAGGACCTGCTGCTAGTTGTTACGTTGCTTATCAACTTGGTTTTATAACTTGGTAAGTGTCGTTATTGTCAATGTAGCTACTATGGCTAAAATTCCTGTACACTAATTATTCTTCATTATGTTTTAAATTCGTTAGTCTATATGTCATTAATACATTTTATGTTTTATGTATATTTTTACTACACCTATTAACATATCTTATGTTCTTTTATTTATTAGGTTATTTATTGGCTTAAGTGTGGACCTTTGAGTTTTATGAGGGTTAAAAACTTAACATGGAATATTGCATACTCCATGTTCACTAAGCATTTATGCTTAACACTTTTCATACTGGCTTTTAATAAAGGTTGTAAGCCTAAAGTGTATATCATTTAACTTATAAGATGTATGCATTATGGAATTACACCTTGGGCTAACGCATCCTATGGAATATGTACTATTGTAATCTCACCATCATGCAAACCTTGTAATATGTTAGTGTTGATGATAGAGTTTGGGTGGCGACATAATATATGGTATAAACCATATAGTAGCGGGGTTTAATTCTTTATGTGAGAGGTGGTCATACGCTGTAATGCAACGAAACAAAACTATGGAGAGTGGGATTTTATGTGGATTTAATGGTTTCCAGCTGATGCATTCAATGTGTTTGGTGAAACATGACAGTCTTCCCTTAGGCTTGGCTCACGATGGTTGTGTGTTGTTTGTCATTTGGGGTTTTCCACTTTGGCTCTACACAGGGGGATGACCATGGAGGCGACCACTAGACTGTGAGGTATGTCCTTGTTGGCTCTATACGCCTGCACATTTGTTTGGTTTATTGCTTGTTATTGTGGCCATACTTCTCATCCATTTTTATTGTATTTTGTGGGTGCCGAAAGGGAATGAGGAGCAGCGTGGCTTTATTTTGGTGGGCTCTCAATGTTTGCAATCATGGCCATGGTAATCCTGTGATAAAAACTCTACTTGCTACCTCTCGGCCCTCTTGGGAAGACCGCACATAGATTTGATTGGTTGGGGTTTTATGCTGTGGGTTTCGATGGGGGTTTTTAAGATTCTCCTTCAGGCATAATGGTTACAGGATTGTATTTTAACAATTTTTTTAAAGGCTTCGGCCATGGAGTGAAGTCACACTCCCTCTGGTTCTATGTATAACTTTGGGTTTGTAAATTTTACTTGGGCTGTTAGTACCAAAGAGAGGAATGTTTGGGCTTCTAGCACACTTGGTTTTGGTTTATTGAAATCGTGTTTTTGTTGGGGCCTTTTATCCATGGGCTCAACCATTGCTTCCAATGGTGCGTTATCCCATTAGCATGGCTGTGTAAACTTGTTTATAAATTTTAATATGATGAATGTGTATTTATACTTGGAAATATTTGTGTAAATGAATGCATACTATTTCGATTATTTGATTTAGCATGGTTTAATCTTATGATGTGTATAGTGCGATTTCACTACATTATTCTGTGGTTATGGTGGATTTATGTGGGCATTCACTAGCTTGAAGGTTCTGTGTATTAAGACAATACTAGTAGTTTGTAAAGTAAAGATATGGACAGTGTGTGTATAGGCCATGCATTGAATGGCATGAGCCTTCCCACAGTTTTGTGATAGTATAGCGTAGGGTTAATTTGGTAGGACTTTGTATTAAATTTAAAACTTGGATAGGCTCTGACTTAGGTGAGTACTGTGCATTCGTTGGTTTCGTAGAGGCTAGGGTTTAAGACCCTTGATGGAATTCATTGTATTTTAATTGATAAATGGACTCTCTGTATTTATATGATATTTGGTGTATTTTATAAATCACAGCCCACATACGACATGTTGTATAGTGTGTCCTGTGTAAGAAATGATTATGGGATATGGTTGTTGTTTTGTACATACCATTCTTATGGTTTGTTTTTATGGATTTGCCTTGGGTCTGGACATCCATGGGAATCGATGTCGTGATCTTTGTTGGCAAGTAGGGTTTTAATGTAATGTAATGAATGTATTTTAATAAATAAAAACAAAGTGGGCTTGCATGCCCACATGATTCGATTCCTATTCCTGTTTGCAATATATGGATTTATAATATGATTTTGATGTTATTTTAATAAGATATTATTACTATATAAGATGTATTATTTTAATTTGGATTATGGTAATGTATAGATGGTAAAGTTAGAACTGTGGATTCTTTTATATGAGTTATGATCAAAGAATTTTAAAGGACCACATGGATGGTCACGATGATTCCTTCGTTTATTTAGTTCTGATACTGATTAGTTTAAAAGAAAAGTTTCGATAATAGTATAATCTTATTATGATAGACTTTAAAAGGTCTTAAATGAGTTATTTAATTTTGGAATTAAATGTATAGATAGTTTTCATAAAGGTTATACTTGATGGCCTTATATATATATATATATATATATATATATAAAGCAGTTTTGTTTGTAAATAATACCCTAAGGTATCTATTTAGTCTATTTATTTCTTTAAACTTACTCCTATGATTAAATCTAATATAATATGAACATGTCTCTGCTCACAAATGCAATATGTCAGTAGAGTTATAAAGAATTTGTGAGCAATAAATATTAGGTCTAGATTTACCTAGCTTTACAATAATAATTCCTGAATATTGAATGAATATAGAAACAAGCTTTGGAGATGAAATCCTAGTTTTATATAGCCCGTGATAATATTTACAACCCTAGGGAGTATTGAAGAGAATACAAACCCTAGCATAACCTAGTCAGAATATCAATTACATAGGGTTAGTAAATACATTGGAAACATTCATCTAACATATTCATTATATAATCTAGAAGATAGCATAGACAATCTAGGGTTATATTTTAAGAAATGTAACGCCAGGAGATATTGACATAACCAATCAATTCTAGGGTTAATAATATATATCAAAGCATTTACATAAAGTATCTCGCATTTACCCTAGAAATGAACTTGGACATACTAAGAACCCATACCTATAATTTATCTTCCTGAAGCTCCTGTAATGGCTGAACCTGAATACTTTTTAAATAACTGACATTATCAATTCAAGATAGATCTGACCTCTGATTTTGATGACCAAATCACTTGGGAACTACCACATTCCTCCCAACCATGACCCGAAACCGTTCTTGGTTCTAATCCAGATCCCCCCGAGATGGACTCCAACATGCAAGTAGCTTAGAGCTCATAAGGCAGGGTTTCCTAACTGGTATTTAGTTCTGAATCAATCCTCTTTTCGTTACAGGAGAAAATTTTCTAGGAAAACACTTCAGAGAAAAAATAGGTAGAATAATAATTCTCCGAGATAAAAATTAGAACCCCAAGCCTTTGCTTGGCTTCAGTCTTTATGGGCAGAATTTTTAGTCAAAGGGACAGTTAAATCAAGAAACCTTGCTTTCTTTATTTAACCATTTTTAATTACTGGGGTAATTTTCAATACTTAACCTAGGAACTTTTAACTAGTTCCTAGTTAAAATTTTATAGGTATTATACTATTTATAAATCCTTTAATATTAAATAATAATTGATGGAGCTTCTCTTCTTTCTTTTATTTAATTATATATTTAATCATAATTAATTATTTATACATACTATGTATAAAATACATAGTATTATAACACTTGTTAACATTTGTCTTTGGGCATCATATACCATGATCCCTTGACTAAATGACACTTCTTCATTAAGGTCAAGTAGATAGGTGGCTTAGGTCTATTAGGCTAGGAAACTCTAAACATCCTTGCATGTTTTTATTTCCCTCGTATAACGTGGTATCTCTTCAGTACTTTGCTGAGAATACAAAAATTCAAAATATCATTTAATCACTAATAAATAAGTATGACGAGATCAATATTTTTCTCGAGTCGTTTTCACTTGAAAGTTATTAAATTCTTTTAGTAACCCCTAGTGCTTACTAGAGCCTGTACTCAACGCCTATAGTAGGGAGTTACAAACATAGTGCAATTCTAGAGTTTTTGCTCAAAACTAAATGTTAGGATGTATTTGTACGATACACCTAGGGATACAATGGCCAAGGATCCAATGCTCCATAGCTTATGCTGAACATCAACATGGAAGGATCCAAGGCTTATGCCCAACACATCCAATTATATTTTCATGCGTTCCACAACTTCTCGCTCAACACAAATGTAAGTACTCATGTGATCCTTAGTTTCTTGCTCAACACAATTCATCAATCACTCAAGTGTTCCAGAGCTCCTCACTCATCACAAAATATCTCGTCAATCATGTGCTTCAGGGTCCACGAACAACAAAAACAATGATATACATATATCATCAGTAATTGGCTTACGCCCAATATATAAAACAAATAATCATGTTCATATGCAGTGGGGTCCTTGACCCAATATAAAATAAAACATCAAGAGAATCACAATAATCAATAGAGACATGCCTATAAGTGTTAGGTCCAAAATTCCAAATATTACATCCCTCTGCTTTGAGAAAAATACCATCCCCGGTGTTCTAGGGACTCAGAACGATATCATGAAACAAGGCGGGGTAAGCCTTGCTCATGGTGGCATCTTTCTCCCAAGTAGCTTCGTCAGCCTCAAAGTGATGTCACTACACTTTCAATTGGACCATAGTGCGCTTCGGAAGCTGCACTTCTCTTTTGTCCAATATATGAGTAGGCTTAGGGGAAAACTCCCCATCGGGTTCCACCTGTAATAGGGACCAATCAACAACATGTTTAGTATCATAAACATATTTATTTAGAAAATATGCATGGAAAACATTGTGGACTCTTACATGCATGAGAAACGCTAGTTCATAAGCCATTGGCCCTTTCTTGGCCTATATTTCAAAAGGTCCACAAAATCTAGGTGTTGAATTACCGCACCTACCCAAGCTCAACGATTTTTGTTTAGATTTTACTTTTAGGTAAATATGATCACCTATTTGAAAATCCTTATCCTTTCTTTTCCGATCCGCGTGAATTTTCTGGCGGTCTTGTGCTTCCTTAAGGTTCACCTGGACCTTGGTAACCAAATCTTCTAATTCCATCAACAAGTCAAGCCCTAACATGATCCAATCCACCGGGATATCCCAAGTAATCAGTGTCCCACACTTCCATCCATATAGTACCTCAAAGGGACTCATCTTGGTAGAAGTCTGATAAGCATTGTTATACGCAAACTCTGCGAGATGCAAGTAATCCTCCCACTTCGTGGGATTGATCATGACATACATTCAGAGCACGTCCTTGAAAATTTTGTTTACTCTTTTAGTCTGCTTGTCTGTCTGCGAGTGATATGCAGTACTGAAGTTAAACCACGTTTCCAATCTGGAGAATAAAGATCTCCAAAATTTCCCTGTGAACTTAACATTTTAATCCGAACATAAAAGCCTTATAGGTTGATTTTACAGGAATCAAGTGTGCTGCCTTCGACAAATTTTCGAAGACCAAAAAAATATAATCATTTTTATTCTCACTTTTCGGTAAACCGGTGATAAATTCCATACTAATAACCTCACACTTCCATTCTGGAATGGGTAACTACTGCAGCCAAACCCGCAGGATGCTAATGCTCAGCCTTGACTAGCTGGCATCCTGACATTTCGCAATACAAATTGTAATGCCGGCCTTTAACTTAGGCCAAAAAAGGTGTCTCTTGATAGCGGATATAATATTTTGATATCTCGGGTGCCCCGAGTAGGGTTCCCTATGAAATTTTGTGAGGATTCTGGATTGAAGGTCCCCATCTTTTTGGGACATACAAGGGATCCTTGGACCATAGCAATCCGGATTCGTCGACCTTGTATTCTTTTTGTTGTTGAAACAACCTGTCTTCTTGAAATTTCTTGTGGATATCTACGTAGAAGGTGTCAAATTTGCTGGCCTCTCTAATATTTTCATGCAAATTTGCATTGGTTCGACTCAAAGTCACCTTGTAAATCATGTGATTTCGTCGGCTTAAAGCATCGACAACCTTATTCTCTTTACCCTTAATGTCCTTAAGCTCAGAATGGTACTCGCTTAGGAAGGCCAACCATCTGGCTTGCCTTGCATTCAAATCCCATTGATTGAATAAATACTTCAGACTCATATTTTCTGTCTTTAGAAGGAACTTCCTTCCCATGAGATAGTGCCTCCACATCCTCAAAGAATGGATAATCCCTGCTAACTCAAGATCGTGTGTAGGGTAATTTTTCTCATGTTATTTCAATTTCTATGATTCATAATAGATCGCATGATCATTCTGCAAGAGGACTCCTCCAAGTCCTTCCTTGCTTTCATCCATGAAAAAAATGAAATCCCCATCACGATCCGCAATCCACAACACTAGTGCGATCATCAAAAGCTGCTTAAGCTTTTGAAAAATTTCTTTGCAATTATCAGTCCATATGAAATTATTTGCATTCTTCTGCAAAGAAACCATGGGGCAAGTGATTCTTAAGAAGTTCTCAATGAAATTTCTATAATATCCGGCTAATCCCAATAATGACCTGATGTCAGTGACACTAGTAGGGGTAGGCCAATCCTTTATGGCTTTAATCATTTTCAGGTCCACAACTATCCCTGTCTCAGAGATAATGTGACCTAGATACTGTATCTGTGGTTTGTAAAAATTGCATTTACTAAACTTAGCGTAAATCTGGTGTTCTCTTAACACTTGCAGTACTATACAAAGGTGTTCTTTGTGTTCCTCTTTATTCCTGGAATAAACTAGGATGTCGTTAATAAATACTAGGACAAACTTATCCAGATACCTACTAAATATGTTGTTCATCATACACAAAGTCCTCGAGTGCATTGGTCAACCTGAACGACATCACTACAAACTTGTAGTGTCCATACCTCATATGAAAGGATTTTTTGTGAATATCTTCATCGCAAAACCATACCTGATGGTATTCGGATCGTAGGTGAATATTTGAAAACATTCTAGCTCCTCCTACTTGATCGAACAAGTCATCGATCCAGGGGAGTGGGTAATGGTTCTATATGGTCATTTTGTTTAATTGATGGTAATCAATGCACATCCGCATTGTACCGTCCTTCTTCTTTACGAACAATATCAGTGCTCCCCAAGGGGACACACTAGGTTAGATGTACCCTTTCTCTATCAACTCCTGCAACTGCAGTTTGATTTCCACCAACTTAGGTGACTCATGCGGTAAGGGGATTTGGAGGCCGGAATTGATCTTGGGGTTAGTTCGATGGAGAATTCTAGGTCTTATTTCAGAGGTAATCCAAGAATTTACTCGAGAAGCACATCCTTAAATTCTTCAAGAACGGGGAAGTCTTATATGCGTTGTTTCCTATCAGACTCCATGTCTCGGATGTTTGCTGCAAATAACTTGCATCCTTTCCTCACACATTTCTTTGCTTGTAAGGTAGATATTTGTCTTACAGAAACTTTCTTCAGAATGCCCTGAACCTTCACTTCGTTCCCTAGGCCATCAGTATATAATATAGACTTGTGCAAACAATTGAGCATGACATGGTACTGTTTTATCCAGTACATGCTGATAAGTACATCGTACAACCCTAAAGGTAGGATGTTCAAGTTTACTTTCGTATTAAAACCATTCAGGCTGACCTCACGTTCTTTAACAATTTCTGAAACCTTTCGTTTCATATCTATGGCTAAATGAACCATGTTAGAATAATCAACCCATAGTTATCTACATTAGACTTTAATTTAATTATTTTTGTCTTTTTACCTAGTTTCTTGGATTCCATTCTATGCTAGTTGCCTTCTACACATCTTAGAAGTCAACATATGCTAAAAATGAGTCATGGAATTCTTGGGAAACATCCTGGAAACCCAATTTAGAATTTCTTCTTTATTCTAGATCCTCCAAAGCACATATCTTCTTTTTCTAAAAAGCTGTCTGTTTTGTTCTGATTTAAGGCAAAAGGAAAAGCTAGACTAGGTGTAGTTGACTTGTTTTTTTTTCCACATCATCCTCCCTCCTTTTCTCCAAATAAAATCATGTATGAGTTGTCTTTCCATCCCTCTTTATCTTTCCCAATTGACTTAGCAAATTAGTAAGCATATTCATTGATTTGGAAACTGCTTTATGCACCTATGGGCGATTTGACTAGATCTGGTAAGCCCGCTTTTTGACTATTTCAAATGGAATATTTATGCATTCGATTCTCTCATGTAATGATATATTTCATCAACCTATTAATTCACAAGTTTGGCTATTGTACACTTATTCAATACAGATTAGTGTTATGCTCCAATTTCAGTCTCCTTTGGTGTTAATTTTGCATGTTTGATTAGCAATTTTGTGAGTGTAATTGTTCTATCTCTTGGGTTAAATTTCTACATAGTATTAGAGGCTTTGTATATCAATTTATCTCCTTCAAAATTGTTATTTTAGGTTCGACATCATTGATTGGGAGTGCATTCTGCTGACTAAAGGGAACAGTTTCTGAGCTATGGACCAATCTCAGAAGATCATCTTGACTCCATTCAATTTATTTGAGTGGAAAGCTGACATGGAGATATTATTGAGAGAAAAGGTCTATAGAGGGTGACTATGGAAACTGAGTCAGATCCCAATTCAACTGCAGAGAAAATTAAATGGCACAAGAGGAGGGATGATGCCTATGGTCTTTTGTGTCTGAGCATTTCAAGAGACCTCCTCTTCCATATTGATGGATTAACATCACCTAATGAAGTGTGGGAGAATATAGAAGAGATTTTTGGAAAGAAAAATGATATGAGAGGAAATCAAATCGAGAATGAGTTGATATACTTGAGTCCCAGTAGCTTCGAATCATTGCAACTCTACTTTTCCAAGTTTAAGGCCCTTGTTTTGCAGTTGAAACAGTATGGGATCGAAAAGAAGGAAGAGAAACTAGTCTTGGCCATACTCTCTAAGCTTGGTCCTAACAATTCAGTGTTTGTTTTGACCTTCCATGCCACCAAGTTGATAGCTTGAGCTTGGAAGATTCCTAATCTTGCAGAGTTCATGGAATCCCTCACACAAGAGAAAGATAAGTTGGTGATTATGGGCACCATCAAACCTTCCAAATACCAAGATTTGGTTGCTGGAGATTCAAGGGTGGATTCAAAAAGCAAGAAAAAATCTAAAAATCCACATGAGCAAAAGAGAGACAAGTCTAAGTCTCAAGAGGAGCCCCAAGGTTCCAAGGAGAACTCCTAGAAGAAGAAGAACAAAAGAGAAATGAGCAAGTGCGCATATTGCAGTAAGGGATATCATCCTGAGAGCTCTTGTATGAAGAAGAAAATTGACATGTTGAACCAACTCCTGGAGAAGAATAACATCTCCCTTCTTGATTGCTCAAATAAGAAGGAAGGAGGATCAAATTTAGAAGACATAGAGAGAGTACATGCCTTGGTTTTTGGCACATCAAGCTCACTTGCTTCATCATAGATTCTGGAGATTCTAGGCTCATGGTTTTAACAAAAGAGGCATTCTCCTCTCTTGACATGTCAAAAGGGCCTCCAATAGTTTTGGTAGATGACTCTCTCACCAATAGTTTTGGTAGATGACTCTTGCCTCCAATTTCTTGTCAGTGTATCAGATGACTCATTATGGGTCTCCAAAGAAGGTCATATTCTCCCCTGATGATGTTGAAATCACTAAGATTTTGAATGTTAAAGTCATAGAAAAACGTGTTTTTGATCATACTTTGAAGGTATACACGTTTTCCCATTTTCTACCCTACTCAAACCCCTCCGCTCTTCTCATTCATGCTAATGAAGGAAGCAAGATTTTGCATGAAATATTTGGCCATATTAACTATAAGTATCTTTTTTATTTGAGTGAAAAATATATGGTCATAGGGTTACAAAATATCAAGTTTCATAAGGGAGTATGTCAAGGTTGTATCCTAGGAAAACACCCAAAGCACAAGTATGAGAAAGATAGTCATGAGAGAACCTCTGTAGCTCTTCAGCTGATCTACAGTGTCATTGCTGGTCCATTCCTTCATATGTCCATGAGTCAAGACAAATATGAACTGAACTTTATATATGACTTTTATAGGTATTGTTGGGTTCACTTCCTAAAGCACAAGTCTAAAGTTTTTGACCTCTTCAAAGTCTTTAGAGCCTTGGTTGAAAACCAGTCTGGGAGGAAGCTCAAGATCCTCATATCTGAAAATGGTGGTGAGTATGCCAAGTTTGATTCCATTCAATATTGTAAATATGTAGATATTCAGATGCAACATTTGATCCCTTACACACCACAGCAAAATGGTGTTTCTGAGAGAAAGAACAGATCATTGAAGGAGATGGCAACCTGCATGATGGAGGATAATACTTTGCCACAAAAGCTTTGGGATGAGGTTATAAAATGTGTGTCCTACATCCAGAATAGGGTGCCTCATAAGCAGCTCGATGGTAGGACTCCTTTCGAAACTTGGAGTGGGCACAAGCAAGATGTGACCCATTTCAGGATTTTTGGCTCAAAGGCTTGGGCTAGAATTCCAACTGAAAAGAGGAAGGCTTTGCAACCCTAAAGCCAAGAGTGCCTATTTGTTGGGTATTCTGAAGATTCAAAAGGGTGCAAGCTGATCAACTTGAGCACTAACAAATCTTTCATTGAAATAAGTGTTCAGTTCCAAGAAGAGCCTTTAGTAGCAGTTGAAGTTGGAGAGTCTTCTTTACCACCAAATCCATTGATTGTAAGTGGAAAGACTAATGAGTTTTCTGATTCTGATATGTATGATAATGATGATTTGATTTCAGATTTTAATATTCCTACAAGACCAAAATAGGTAGCAAATACCATTCATGCAGCTCAAAAACTAGCTGGAAATCCTAATGACACTAAGAGGACTAGATCTCAATTTGAGAGTGCCCTCTGTGTGAAAGATCCTCTATTTGCTGAGAAGTTCTATCTTATGGTTGAATAAGATACAAATAAATATGAAGATGTAGCACATGATCCAATATGGAAAACAGCAATGAAAGAAGAATTCAGCTCGCTCCAGAAGAACAACACTTGGGAACGGGTTGATATTCCCCCAGGGAGGAAGCTAGTTCAATGTAAGTGGGTTTTCAAGACCAAGTTTGATGCTGATGGTTCACCTTTGAGATATAAGAAAATATTGGTAGCCAAGGGATACTCACAAGTACATGGTATTGAATACAATGAAACCTTTGCACCAGTGGCAAAGATGGACTCCATAAGGCTAGCTCTAGCCATTGCAGCTTCGAAGTAGTGGGAAGTGCATCACATGGATGTGAAGTGTGCATTCCTAAATGGAGATCTCACTAAGGATATTTACATGTAGTAATGTGAAGGGTTTGTTTCTAATCCATATTTAGTGTGCAGGTTGAAAAAATCATTGTATGGACTCAACCAAGCCCCTAGGGCTTGGTATGCCAAGATTGATGGATTTTTGCTATCACTAAGTTTTGTTCAATGCAAGTCTGATCCTAATGTCTATTTGACGCTGATTCATGGTTTTTTGATGATTATTGTCTTGTATGTGGATGAACTTCTGATTACAGGAAGTTCAAAGAAAGAGATCGCCTCCTTGAAGGATGGAATGAACCATGCATTTTCTATGATAGATTTGAGATTATTGAGCCAATTCTTGGGTCTCGAAATTGCTCAATCCCAAAATGGAATCAAAGTACATTAGCCCAAGTATGCTTTGGATTTTCTGAAAGATTTCAACATGAAATATTTCAAGCCAAGAAAGACTCCCTTCCTTTCAGGAGTTAGGCTTGAAGAAGTAGGTTCTTCTCCTATGGTAAATAATACACTGTATAGACAGTTGATTGGGTGTTTGCTTTATCTTACACACACTCGACTTAATATATATTATGTAGTTATTGTGTCTTTGAGATACATGGATCAGCCTCATGAGATCCACTGGAGAGAAGCCAAAAGTATCCTAAACTTTGTTCAAGGAAGAAGAACTCAAGGGATATTCTACAAAGAAAAATCTGATCTTGATTTGATTGGGTTTACTGACAATGATTGGGCAGGTGACCACACAAACCAAAAGTCTACGTCAGGATATGTGTTCATTCTTGTAGAAGGACCAATCAACTAGTCAAGAAAGAAGCAGAGTTCCATAGCACTCTCATCTATAGAATCATAGTATAGAGGAGTTGTAAATGCAACAACTCAATGTTTGTGGTTGCAAGGGATACTTGGAGAATGTGGCATCGAATCAAATTTTTCAACTATTATCTACTGTGATAATTAGAGCACCATTCGAATATGCAATGATCCAGTTTAGAGACAGTGAACCAAGAACATTGAGATCCATATGCACTACATCAGACAACTTGTGCATGATGGTACCATTGATCTACTCTTCTGTGCATCTTCAGAACAAGTAGTAGATGTATTCACCAAAGTTTTTTGTGAGAAGACGTTCAACAATCTCACATCACTGTTGGGGATTTTTTATCATGCTGCGAAGCTTGATTGATGACAAGATTTCCAAATTTTGTTTTTTCTGTCCATGTTTAAGGGAGGATTTTCCCACTGGGTTTTTGCTTCTTTCCTTGGTTGTATGGACAAGTAGTATGTAAAGGGTGACTAAGTATTATTGTTAGGCCCTATATTTTTCAGATATTTACTCATAAATTCAGGCTTAAGGGGGGGTGTTAGAATAATCAACCCATAGTTACCTACATTAGACATTAATTTAATTATTTTTGTCTTATTACCTAGTTTTCTAGATTCCATTCTATGCTAGTTTCCTTCTACACATCCTAGAAGTCAACACATGCTAAAAATGAGTCATGGAGTGCTTGGAAAACATCCTAGAAACCCAATTTAGCATATCTACTTTACTCCAGATCCTCCAAAGCACATATCTTCTTTTTCTGAAAAGCTGCCTATTTTATTCTGATTTAAGGCAAAAGGAAAAGCTAGACTATGTGTAGTTGACTTGTTTTTTTTTTTCGACATCATCCTCCCTCCTTTTATCCAAATAAAAGAATGTATGAGTTGTCTTTCCATCCCTCTTTATCTTTCCCACTTGACTTATCAAATTCATGAGCATCTTCATAGATTTGGAAATTGCTTTATGCACTTATGGGGGATTTGACTAGATTTGGTAAGCCTGCTTTTTTACTATTTCGAATGGCATTTTTATGCATTCAATTCTCTCATGTAATGATATATTTCAGCATCCTATTACTTCACAAGGTTGGATATTGTACACTTATTCAATACAGATTAGTGTTATGCTCCAATTTCAGTCTCCTTTTGTGTTAATTTTGCATATTTGATTAGCAATTTTTTGAGTGTAATTGTTCTATCTCTTGGGTTCAATTTTCACAAACCAGCCAAGGTTTATCATGTGTTACTTTTCTTAGTTTGCATATATCAATAATTTTTGGTGTGACATAGATTTGACAAGCACCAGGATCAATAAGTATTGAAACATAAGTGTTCAAGATCTTACCTTCTATCTGGACCATCATAGCTTCATGATCTGCTTGTCGGCCATCCAATGTTGCATATATTCGGAGTGTTCCCACTATTTCCTCTATGTTGGGTTCCTCTTGTAAGTTTTGCAATACCCCACCGGTCTTGTTCTTACAATCGCGGGCATAATGAGGCCCGTTGCATTTCCAGCACTTGATCTGTAGCGGGGTAGCATTGGCTCCACTTGCTACTAGTTTGTTAACATTACTAGCTGGTACATAAGGCCTTGTACCAGGTTTATTAAAGTTCATGTTTTCTTGAAGGATGTTATTTTGGTTTCTGTATGGTTGTGGGTTGGACCCAGGCAATGCAGTTATCAATGAAGTTCTTAGACTTGTCTCGGTTTCGTTCAGGTTTTCTTGCCTCAACTGTCCATGCTCATAACAAAGCCTATATTTGTGCAGCGTGGTATCCAAAGTATTAGGCATGTCAAATTCAATCTTATCCCAAAAATTGGGTGGTCATATTCCCTTGACGACTGTTTTCTTCTTCAGTATTCATAAACTGAACAGTGTTGTAAAATTTTCCTGTCAACACAAAAAAAATTTAGTGATAGAAAGTTTTCTGTTAGTAACATCTTTGATTAACATACTCTATTTGCTCTACGTTAATGCTTGGTGCGCCCATAGGTCTCTCAGTATTGAAACTAGGATCTGATACCACTTGTAATGTCCCCAAAAATTGAAAAAATAAATAAATTATAGGCTAGTAAAAACTACCTAGATGGAACATTATTTACTTACAAAACTCTATAGTACACTTTATGTATCTCTGTTTAGTCGTAAGTTGTTCTTACGTTCTGTTGTTTATATTTCAGTTGTTACGTTTAATGTATTTTACCTATGATGTTGTATTGTTGTTTACTACTTAGTGTTATGTTTACACTTTTGTTGCTTATGTCTTGTCATTGGATTTATGTGCTTCGTCCTTTCTCCATTGTCGCACTTGTTAATTATGGAGTCCTTACTTAACTTTGTTTGTGGAAACAAAGTGGGTGGAGTGGCATGACTTTTTCTCCCATGACGGTTTGAGAGGTAAAGTATTACGTTGTTATGCATGCTTACTTAGTTCAATCGAACTAAGGCACCTCTTTTATTTACTTGTGCAGTTCATTACTTTTGCAATGGGATTTGGTGTAAAGTGTGTTGATAGTCTTGATCCTAGAGGAGCTGCTTCTAGTTGTTACATTGCTTATTGAATTGGTTTTATAACTTGGTAAGTGTCGTTATCATCAATGTAGCTACTACGACTAAATTTCTCGTACACTAATTATTCTTCGTTATGTTTTAAATTCGTTAGTCTATATGTCATTAATACATTTTACATTCTATGTATATTTTTACTACACCTATTAACATCTCTTATGTTCTTTTATTTGGAAGGCTATTTATTGGCTTAAGAGAGGACCTTTGAGTTTTATGAGGGTTAAAAAGTTAACAGGGCGTATTGCATATGCCATGTTCACTAAGAATTTATGCTTAACACTTTTTGTACTTGCTTTTAATATAAGGCTGTAAGCCTAAAGTGTATATCATTTAACTTATAAGATGTATGCCTTATGGCATTACACCTTGAGCTAACGCATCATATGGACTATGTACTATTGTAATCTAACTGTTGCCTCCTTTCACACACCTAGGTTACGTGGAAGAAATATTCAAGCCACTCAGTGTGTCCCTGGGGGCAAGTATCGAGTCAAGGCTGTCACCTTCTTCTTGACTCCCCCGTTTAGGCTCAACTCCTAACGAAGCCAAGGTGGGTAGACCCTATTAAGTTACTAAGGAAAAATTATTTAGTATGATGATGGTATTAAAGAGTAATTTTTTTAGGAGTTTTGATTTAACAATTGTAAACAATAAATAACATGATGAGATAATCACAAGTAAGCACGGAAATGACACCCAATCACATATAGATTGAAAGAAATAAACAGTTGACCAGTGCCTTGAAAATGGAGTCGAAAAACAATTAAGAGTGCTTGAAAGTGCTGGAATGAATGTTGTGAAATTGTATCTTGGTTAATTTTAAATGAATGCAAGAAGATGAGTAATTTAACTTAGGCGAGGGGACTCCAGATATACCCAGGGGGTACTTGAAGTATGTCCAAAACTAAATCGTGACAGCTACTCACAAGGAATATGTGGGATGAATGGAGTCTCTGAGGCTATTGTTCATAATGCACCCAAAGGTGTAACAAAAATTGGTGCCCCGAGGTCACTTTTCAGGAGTTCTTGCTTCCTTTGGGTATTTTTCCATCGTAATGGTTTGATCGAGGCGTTGGATTTTCGCCTGATGGTTTGTCAATTTGGGGAGATTAAATCCTAATTATTCTAGTCACTCAAGTGCTTTTGATGCATCTTGAATGATCAGATGAACCACAGCCAAGTACAGAGCATACAGATTGGAGTCTTCGTTATTTTTAGTAAATTTTAAGATAGGTGTTCTTGTTAAAAAGAAAACCATCTAGGAACCTCTTTCGATCCAAGTGGATCGCAATCAGGGAATCAAGGAGGGGTTAATTTTATTATGGCTAACAAAACAATTTATGAAAAAGGAATCAAAGATACACAACACCAGTTTTCTAATTAATCCTACCACGCATCTCTTTCTCCTTGCGGGTCAATCGGGAAGTCATGGGGTAAGTAGTATGATTAATTTTGAAATTAAAATATGGAATAATCCAAAATTATATCAAATTATACAATCCTGCATGTCAGTACTAAACTAGAGCAGAAAAAAGGGAAAAAAAAAGTGAAACGGACGCAGATCCCCCTTGGGGGGATGGGGAGCGGGTTTGAAAGAGCCTACTCAAAAAATATTTTCTTTTATTATTATTGGTTACAATATCAACAAACAAAAACATCATAAAACTCTTGGTCCTTATACGGGATGAAACCAAAATCTTACAACTCTCCAAAATTTTTAAATTTTAGTGAAAGGGGAGAACCTTGGGGGATTTGAACGCTCCCGAGGCCACTTTCGAACAACAAATTATTTTCTTTTCTATTAAACCTGATAAAAAAAAGCAAGCATGTTATAATAAAATATTCCCAAAATTAGTTTAAGAGTACCTTTGGATCAACCTACCTTAACTCAAAAAAGATTAAGTTAAAACTAGCTAAATAGGTGAAAAATGAACCAAGGAAAGCAAGCTTTCCTTGGGATCTTCGATTTCTGTTTGTGCAGCCAATGAAATATGCACTGATTACTAGATTTAATCTTTTTTAAATCATAAAAGGAAATATAGAGCATGCAACCTATTGATTTTCTCTAACTTGCCATGCAAAACGGACGATTTCCTTATGCTAGATCTAGAATGCTTAATGATACTTTTCAGAATTGAGATCTAGATTTTGAACTTTGAAATATCAGATCTATGTAAATTTTACTTTGATATAATAGATACAAATGATAACAAATCTTTAGAACATAGTAACCAGGTAAGAAAATAGAAGAAGAGGAGAGAAGGTCGGCTCATTACCTGAATGGAACAAGCTGAAAGGAGGCCCTTTTGTGGAGCGCTGAGGGACAGAGTCTTGAGCTTATTGGACAAGGAATGGCGTCAATATTGATCCACACCTTCGTCCAATCGATAACTTTTAGCTAGATAACACAAGCCTGCACAACACATCGTGAGATCTGGATATAGATGTATAAAGCAACAAAAATGAAAGATCATGCAAAAATAATCTTATTTAAGCATATAACTAAAATTATTGAGCATACATAATATGGATAAACAAGAGCAAGTAATATAACTTTCCTAGTTTACACCCTTACTTGATTCAACTGAATCCTTAAAGCTAGAAAACAAAAGCAGCACATAAATTTGAAAGAAATTGCAGTTATCAGATTAGCAGCATGACATTGGGAATCCACACAAATACATGCACTACATGGTATAGCCTCCAAATATTCTTTATGCATAGTTAAAATATAGCAGTATTACAATCCAAACAACTCCTCAATCCAACTCTAACTAGATTGGAAGAGGCAGCCTGAGTTTTATTTATACAAAAAACAGGAGATCCAGCCCACGGGGGCACAAATCCCAAGGAGACAGACCACTGTAGCTGAGGGAGAGTCAATCAATGCTGATCTGAAGCTGAACTGAGCTTCCACTGAGCCTACTTGTCAATTGGGGGGCTGATTGAGCTGACACATTAACCCACAGACTAACACATCAATCCATAGAGCTTCCAGGAGAGCCCACACATGTGGAGGAGAGAGAGAGGGTGCAATTCCCCATAAAGGATGTTGAAGTTCAACTCTGGATCTGTCCAGATCACCTCCTTCAGTTAAGGATTTGTCAGATCCAGTCAATCTGGTTAAGATGTAACTGATTTCAATCAAATCGGCTGAGAATCCACTGATCTAGGATTTTGGATTTGCTCAATTATTCATCAATTTATTAATTAAAATAATCAATAATTGATTTTTTGGATTTTTCTGACATGAGTGATGGAAAATCACTCAAAACCTGAAAAAAGTGGGTCCATGGGTTTACATGGTGCTCTTAGCTTGAAAATGAGCACCTACATGAATGAATCTAACTTTTGATCCCACTTTTATTACAAAACCAATTTTTTCAATTAAACTATTAAAAAATAGCCTAAGTTTTGGAAAAATTAAATTTTAATAAAAAACGTTGAAAAAATTAAAAAATTAAAAAAAATGAAAAACCTAGGGGGACTTAGACATTTTCATATGACTCTACCATGATGCCTAGCATGTTTATACATTGACACATAGATTCTAATAACCTCAATAGGCCTAAATGCCAAGCCGACCAACCCAACTTTGGAGGTATGGAGTGAAAAACTCAGAAATTATCAGTTGTTTATTCAACAACCAATAATAACCAAGGGAAAAAACACCCTGGGCTGATCGGATTGACAAATAAAGTATAAGAGACTGATTCTTTTACAGACACTATCATGCTAGAACATTTATTACAATTCCCCCATGGGGTATGAACATGTGATATAGTACAACAAGCACTTCCCAGAAGTACTTCCGAAGGTCTTCTAAAGTCCGAACAAGTTATCCTTGTCCGATTCACCAGGCTGACTTGATAAAAAACCACTAAGTACAACTTAGGTGGTAACATTCTGGCTCCAACTATGGGACGTGTGCTCTATCTGGTCTTTAAGGCAAGGAGAGGATATGAGAACACCAAAATATCTGGTTTATATACCCTGTAAAAACATCTCAACTTGACAAGAAAACCTCAGTAGCACAAGCTTTATATAAAAACCAAATGAACCATTAAGCTGATTTATTTAAACAAAATAAATGTAATTAACTAATGAATTTTTTTATTATTATAGCTAAGTACAAAAAATAAATGCAGAAAGTAAATGCTCTCCTTTAGGATCTTATTTTCCTACTCTAAGCATGATATAAAAAGGTTAGGTGTAATAAAAAATCCAATGTAACCACCTAAGCATTTTATTAACATAATTTCTTTTTCCTTGCCTTTGGTTACCAGCCAAAGTAAGGATACCTTATTCATAAAATGCAAACCTGCGTGATGATTCAGAATGGGCAGGATGGATGGGAGATCATAGGCATGAATAATGTCATAAAAATTCTTCCCCAACTTGTATGTGCTCATGCAGGCTACTTATATCCATGACTGGATAGGACTGATATACCAATCAGAATGATGAGGCAAACTGACTACATCATTATACTGATCACCAGGGCTTATCAAATGATAAATCGTTGCACAAGCCCCAAGTAGCTCCAAATCACAAGGAACCTCTATATGTGAAAAATATGGCTAAGACTGATATTCCACTGACTGCATCACATATGACTTTTCACAACACTGCTTCTCAATGTCTTCATTATTGATACCTTTGTACGGCTCTGAATGACCATATAAGAGTTTTGAATGCTCCTCTTCCATACTAGGATTTTCCCAGGTATCCAGATCCATGCTTCCCTCTGTGGAAGTATACTAAATTGGACTTCCACAAATTTCTAAACAGACACTCCCCTTGCTGGATATAGAATAAATGGGATTCTTAATAATATATTCACAAAAATTCCAATAGTCATCGCCGCCATCTATGTCATATGTGATGGATTCTCCATTGCTAAAATTACATTCTGATATAAAGTTCTCTTTGTCTTCATTACTGATAGTGATATATGGCTCAGACTGATCATATGGATATACTGCATGCTCCTTTTCTATATCAAAAATTTCCAAAGCCACAAGGACCATGTTCTCTCCTTTAGATATGCCATAGAAAGGAGAATCAACAAAACCATCCAAAGTTTCTGGTTCATTATTTTCCTCATAGATTGGATTTTCCATGAATGTCCAAGACTCCTCTTCAACATCTTTGTCGGACATAAGGGAGTCTTCGTCACTTGTATCATGATCCAAGTTATACTTGTCCTCATTTTCATACTCATCTTATTCAGAAAAATGGGAACAAGGCATTAAATCTTCCAGGCTGTCATCATTATATGGAGAATAGGTAGGAGTTCCATCATGCACATTACGGTTTTCGTCATAAGTTTCACTATAATATTCTGCAATGATTTCATCCTTAGGTAGATATGGAGTACAAATGTGATCATCATCACTAAAATAATCATGAAATCATTCCCAATCATCACTATTTTCTGTTGATGTTACATGAGGAGGGTCTTAAACAATTTTTCAATTAATGGCTCTTCGTGCACAGATTCGATGGGATCATAATAGATTTTTGAATGTTGGTTGTTGTACACCATGTTGATACGAGATATCTTAGGGTACTCTGTATGAAACTCTTTCCAAGGAAAGAAGTACCTCAAATTGGTATTAATGAATGATTAAATATCATTTCCATCATAATGCCACTGCTTCAAAAATATTTCGAAGAACTTTGGAAGGGAAGCAATAGATTTCTCAGGAAAACACTCATGAAGCCAACATGAAGCGTCCCCTTGCAAAGAATGAGCAAACATCGCCATCATATGATCCTCATGCTGAATGTTGTTTTGACTCATATGTGACAGAAAAATCATAACATGGAATCTGGCTGAGTGATCATTATCATCCCCCCGAAAGCATGGAAGGGAAGTAGATTCTGTTTCACTAGCGAGATGATTAGGAAAGCCAGGGATCCTAGCGAAATCAATGGGAGGAAAACCATAGGAAGCTCGAGTAGAAACTTCTATTCTTTTAATGTCCATATCAAGAATAAGTGATCATGGAGAAAGTATGGAACTGAAAAATGGAGTTGAGCCTTAAATTTCATTGTTATGTGGGATCACCTACACACAATCAGTCTCAAAAAGTTTGGTGAGAAACAAGGGTTTGATCCCTTCAATGGAGTCACCATGTGAGAATACAAATATACATTTAATAATTCTCACAAAAATATTTTTTGCTTTTCTTTGTAAAAACCTGAAAAAAGGTCAGTGGAGTCGCTAGATGAAAATTTAAGATCTACTCTAAGCATTCATCAAACAAAGCAAAAACAAAAAGGAAGAAAACAAAAGTGGTACTTGGGAATAAAAATATTTATCCCCAGCAATGGCATCAAAAAATGTTTCCGCCTTTCACACACCTAGGTTACGTGGAAGAAATCTTCAAGCCACTCGGTGTGTCCCTGGGGGAAAGTCTCGAGTCAAGGCTGTCACCTTGTTCTTGACTCCTCCGTTTAGGCTCAACTCCTAATGAAGCCAAGGGGGGTAGACCCTATTAAGTTACTAAGGAAAGATTATTTAGTATGGTGATGGTATTAAAGAGTAAGTTTTTTAGGAGTTTCAATTTAACAATTGTAAACAACAAATAACATGATGAGATAATCACAAGTAAGCATGAAAATGACACCCAATCACATATAGATTGAAAGAAATAAACAGTTGACTAGTGCCTTGAAAATGGAGTCGAAAAATAATTAAGAGTGCTTGCAAGTGCTGGAATGAATGTTGTGCAATTGTATCTTGGTTAATTTTAAATGTAAGAAGATTAGTAATTTAACTTAGGCGAAGGGACTCCAGATATACCCAAGGGGTACTTGAAATATGTCCAAAACTAAACCGTGACGGCTACCTACAAGGAATATGTGGGCTGAATGGAGTCTCTGAGGCTATTGTTCATAATGCACCTGAAGGTGTAACAAAGATCGACACCTCGAGGTCACTTTTCAAAAATTCCCGCTTCCTTTGGGTATTTTTCCACTGTAATGGTTTGATCGAGGTGTTGGATTTTTTCCTGATGGTTTGTCAATTTGGGGAGAGTGAATCCTAATTATTCTATTCACTCAAGTGCTTTTGATGTAGCTTGACTGATCGAATGAACCGTAGCCAAGTACAGAGCATACACACTGGAGTCTTCGTTATTTTTCGTAAATTTTAAGATAGGTGTTTTTGTTAAAAAGAAAACCCTCCAGGAACCTCTTTCGATCCAAGTGAATCTCAATCAGGGTTAATTTTATTATGGCTAACAAAACAATTGATGAAAAAGGAATCAAAGATACACAACATCGATTTTCTAATTAATCCTACCATGCATCTCTTTCCCCTTGCGGGTCAATCGGGAAGTCGTAGGGTAAGTATTATGATTACTTTTGAAATTCAAATATGGAATAATGAAAAATTATATCAGAGTATACAATCCTGCATGTCAGTACTAAAATAGAGTAGAAAAATGGAAAAAAGCAAAAACGTGAAACGGACGCAGATCCCCCCTGGGGGGATGGGAAGCGGGCTCGAAAGAGCTTACTCAAAAAATATTTTCTTTTATTATTATTGGTTCCAATATCATAAAATTGAAATATAAAAAAACTCTTGGTCCTTATACCAGATGAAACCAAGATCTTACAACTCTCCAAAATTTTTAAATTTTAGTGAAAGGGGAGACCCCTGGGGGGATTTGAATGCTCCCAAGGCCACTTTTGAACAGAAAATTATTTTTTTTCTGTTACACCTGCTAAAAAAAAGCAATCATGTTAGAATAACATATGCCCAAAATCACTTTAAGAGTACCTTTGGATCAGCCTACCTTAACTCAAAAAAGATTAAGTTAAAACTAGCTGAACAAGTGAAAAAGGAACCAAGGAAAGAAAGATTTCCTTGGGATCTTGGATTTCTGTTTGTGTATCCAATGAAATATGCACTTATTTCTGGATTTAATCTTTTTTAAATCATAAAAGTAAATCTAGAGCATGCAACCTACTGATTTTCTCTAACTTGCCATGCAAAACGGACGATTTCCTTATGCTAGATCTAGAATGCTTAATGATACTTTTCAGAATTGAGATCTAGACTGTGAGATTTGAAATAGCAGATCTATGTAAATTTTACTGTGATATAACAGATCCAAATGATAATAATTCTTTAGAACACAGTAACCAGGTAAGAAAATTGACTTTTTAAAGAAAAGAGAAGAAGAGGAGAGAAGGTCGGCTCGTTGCTTGAATGGAACAAGATGAAAGGAGACCCTTTTGTGGAGAGCTAAGGGATAGAGTCTTGAGCTTATTGGACAAGAAATGGCGTTAATCTTGATCCACAACTTCGTCCAATTGGGAACCTGCAACTAGATAACACAAGCCTGAACAACACCTCTTGAGATCTGGATATAGATGTATAAAGCAACAAAAAGGAAAGAACATGCAAAAATAATCTTATTTAAGCATATAACTGAAATTCTTGAGCATACATAATATTGATAAACAAGAGCAAGTAATTTAACTTTCCTAGTTTACACCCTTACTTGATTCAACCGAATCTTTGAAACAGAAAACAAAAGCAGCACAAAAATTGGAAAGAAATTGTAGTTTCCAAATTAGCAGCATGACACTGGGAATCCACACAAACACATGCACTACATGGTATAGCCTCCAAAGCTTCTTTATTCACAATAAAAATATAGCAGTATTACAATGGAAACAACTCCTCAATCCAACTCTAACTAGATTGGAAGAGGCAGCCTGAGCTTTATTTATACAAAAAATAGGAGATCTAGCCCAGGGGGGTGTAAATCCCAAGGAGACAGACCACTGCAGCTGAGGGAGAGTCAATCAATGCTGATCTGAAGTTGAACTGGGCTTCCACTGAGCCTACTTGTTAATCGGGGGGCTGATTGAGCTAACACAACAACCCATAGACTGACACATCAATCCATAGAGCTTCCGGGAGAGCCCACATGTGTGGAGGAGAGAGAGAGGTGCAATTCCCCATAAAGGATACTGAAGTTCAACTCTGGATCTGTTTAGGTCACCTCCTTCAGTCAAGGATTTGTCAGATCTAGTCAATCTGGTTCAGATATGACTGATTTCAATCAAATCGACTAAGAATCCACTAATCTAGGATTTTGGATTTGCTGCATTATCCATCAATTTATTAATTAAAATAATCAATAATTGATTTTATGGGGCTTTTTGACCTGGGTGATGGAAAATCACTCAAAACCTGAAAAAAGTGGGTCCATGGGTTTACATGGTGCTCTTAGCTTGAAAATGAGCTCCTACATGACTGAATATGACTTTTGATCCCACTTTTATTACAAAACCAAATTTTCCAATTAAACTATTAAAAAATAGCCTAAGTTTTAGAAAAAATAAATTTTAATAAAAAACATCAAAAAAATTAAAAAATTAAAAAAAATGAAAAACCTAGGGGGACTTACACTTGTTCATATGACTCGACCATGATGCCTAACATGTTTATACATTGACACATAGACTCTAATAACCTCAATAGGCCTAAATGCCAAGTCGACCACCCCAACTTTGGAGGTATGGAGTGAAAAACTCAGAAATTATCAGTAGTTTATTCAAAAACCAATAATAACCAAGGGAAAAAACACCCTAGGCTGATCGGATTGACAGATAAAGTCTAAAAGACCGAGTCTTTTACAGACACTATCATGCTATAAAATTTATTACAATTCCCCCATGGGGTATGGACATGTGATATAGTACAACAAACACTTCCCAGAAGTAATTCCGAAGGTCTTCTAAAGTTTGAACAGGTTATCCTTGTCCAATTCACCAGGCTCACTTGATAAAAAACCACTAAGTACAACTTAGGTGGTAACACTCACCATCATGCAAACCTTGTAATATGTTAGCGTTGACGATAGAGTTTGGGTGGCGACATAATATATGGTATCAACCATACAATAGCAGTGTTTAAGTCCTTATGTGAGATGTGGGCATACGTTGTAATTCATTGAAACAAAACTACGGAGAGTGGGTTTTTATGTGGATTTAATGGTTTCCAGGTGGTGCATTCAATGCATTTGGTGAAACGTGACAGCCTTCCCTTAGGCTTGGATCATGATGGTTGTGTGTTGTTTGTCATTTGGGGTTTTGCACTTTGGCTCTGCGTACGGGGAGGACCATGGAGGCGACCTCCAGACTATGAGGTATGTTCTTGCTATGTCTATACACCTACACATTTGTTTGGTTTATTGCTTGTTATCATAGCCATACTTCTCATCCATTTTCGATTGTATTTTGTAGGTGTAGAAAGGGAATGACTAGCAGCATGGATTTACTTTGGTTGGCTCTCAACATTTGCAATCGTGGCCACGGTAATCCTGTGAGCAAAACTCTACTTGCTACCTCTCGGGCCTATTGGGAAGACTACACATAGATTTGATTGTTTGGGGTTTTATTTTGTGGGTTTTGATGGGGTTTTTTAAGATTCTCCTTCGGGAATAATGGTTACAGTCTTAGATTTTAACAATGTTTTTAAAGGCTTCGGTTGTGGAGTGAAGTTGCACTCCCTCTAGTTCTGTGTATAAATTTGGGTTTGTAAATTTTACTTGGGTTGTTAGTAGTGAAGAGAGGAATGTATGGGATTCTAGCATACTTGGTTTTGTTTTATGCAAATCATGTTTTCATTGGGGCCTTTTAGCCATGGGATGCACCATTGCTTGCAATGGCGCGTTAGCCCATTGGTATCCCTGTGTAAATTTGTTTATAAAATTTAATATGATGACTATGTATTTTTACTTGGTAAGCTCTGTGTAAATGGATGCATACTATTTTGATTATTTTATTTACCATGGTTTAATCTTCTGATGTGCATAGCACAATTTCGCTACGTTATTCTATGGTTCTGCTGGATTTATGTGGGCATTCGTTGTCTTGAAGGTTCTATGTATTACAGTGTTACTTAGTTTGCAAAGTAAAGATATGGACAACGTGGGTATAGGCCATGTAGTGAATCACATGAGCCTTGACATAGTGCTACGATAGTATAGCGTAGGGTTAATTTAGTAGGACTGTGTATTAAATTCAAAACCTAGCCGAGGCCATGACTTAGGTGAGTATTGTGCATTCGTTGGTTTCGTAGAGGCCAGGGATTAAGACCCTTGATGGCATTCGTTGTGTTTTAATCGATAAATGGAGTCTCTTTATTTATATGATATTTGGTGTATTTTATAAATTACAACCCGCATACAATTTGTTGTATAGCATGGCCTCTGCAAGAGATGATTATGGTATTTGGTTGTTGTTTTGTACATACCATTCTTATAGTCCATTTTTATGGCTTTGCCTTGGGTCTAGACATGCATGGGAATCGATGTCATGACCTCTGTTGGAAAGCAGGGTTTTAATGTAATGTAATGAATGTATTTTAACAAATAAAAACAAACTGGGCTTGCATGCCCACAAAATTCGATTCCTATTCGTATTTACAATATATGGATTTATAATATGAGTTATGATCAAAGAATTGTAAAGGACCACATGGATGGTCACGATGCTTCCTTCGTTTATTTAGTTTTGATACTGATTAGTTTAAAATCAAAGTTTCGATACTAGTATAATCTTATTATGACAGACCTTAAAAGGTCTTAGATGAGTTATTTAATTTTGGAATTAAATGTATAGATAGTTTTCATAAAGGTTTATACTTGATGGCCTTATCTATCTATATATATTTATCTATAAATTAGTTCTCTTTGTAAATAATACCCTAAGGTATCTATTTATTTAAACTTACTCCTATGTTTAAATCTACTATAATATGAACACGTTTCTACTAAAAAATGTAATATGTGAGTAGAGTTATAAAGAATAGGTGAGCGATAAATAGCAGGTCTGGATTTACCTAGTTTTACAGTAATAATTTCTGAATATTGAATGAATACATAAACAAACTTTAGAGATGAAATCCTAGATACATACAGCCTATGATAATATATACAACCCTAGGGAGTATTGAAGAGAATAAAAACCCTATCAGAACCTAGGAAGAACATCAATTACAGAAGGTTAGTAAATACATTGGAAACATTCATCTAACATATTCATTATATAATCTAGAAGATAACATAGACAGTCTACGGTTAGATTTTAAGAAATGTAACCCTAGGAGATATGGACAGAACCAAACAATTTCAGGGTTTATAATATATATAAAATAATTTGCATAAATCAGTCAGCATTTAACCTAGAAATGAACTTAGAGATACTAAGAACCCATACCTGTCATTTATCTTCTTGAATCTCCTTTAAGGGCTGAACCTGCACACTTTTTAAATAACCAGCATTATCAATTCAATATAGATCTAACTTCTGATTTGGTTGACCAAAACACTTGGGAACTACCATGTTCCTCCCAATCATGACCCAAAACTATTTCTGGTTCTAATCTGGATCCCCCCGAGCTGGACTCCAACATGCAAGTAGGTTAGAGCTCCTAAGGTAGGGTTTCCTAACTGGTATTCAGTTCTGAATCAATCCTCTTTTCCTTGAAGGAGAAGATTCTCCAGGGAAACATTTGAGAGCAAAAATAAGAAAAATAATAATTCTCCTAGATAAAAATCAGAACCCCAAGCCTTTTCTTGGCTTCAGTCTTTATAGATAGACTTTTTAGTCAAAGGGATAGTTAAATCAAGAAACTTTGGTTTCTTGATTTAACTCTTTTTAATTACTGGGGTAATTTTCAATACTTAACCTAGGAACTTTTAGCTATTTCCTAGTTAAACTTTTATAGGTATTATACTATTTATAAATTCTTTAATAATAAATAATAATTGATGGAACTTCTCTTCTTTCTTTTATTTAATTATATATTTAATCATAATTTTCATATGCTAAGCTAGATCACTAGTAATTCATTTCGATTTCATAACAAAAGCATATAAACAGGATCACTGAAAGATAGACAAGCACAACCATACAAAAGGAGAACACAAAGATTTATCCTGGGAAAACCCTAAAGGAA